>APFE030053418.1:177205-253092 GCA_000404065.3 Pinus taeda
TTTCATTATTCATGTTTCCTTTTATAAATTTATAACATTTCATATCATGTTAACAATTAGAAGTTAGGACTTAGAAATATCTAAGATATTACTTCTTGTAATGGTTAAACTTAGCTTACAAGTACCTGTACAACTTTGGTGATCAATGATGATAAATGCTATTGAATTTCAATTTTAAAAACTTGAAGTTGAAACTTTAAGATTGAATATGATGAATCATGATTCATGAGACTCAATATGTTGCAGTTGTAATATGTGTAAAATTACTATCTTGTGGACATGGTTGATGACAATTATAGTTTTTAGATGATTGATGTGATATGGTTCAATGATCAATCTATGTTTTTTTATGTTTTTTATGTCTAATTCATCATTCTACATGTTTTTGTTGACATATATGTATCAAAAATTAAAAAATATAAAAAACATATATATTTTTAAAAAATCGCTCCCGAATTCGCTCCCAAACCGGGAGCTTCTGAAAATGGTCGCTCCCGCTCCCAAGTAACATAGGGACAAACCATGAAACCACCAATCGTGTGCCTCCCCTCCAGGTGCAATGTGGCCATCTTGATGGCTTCTACTTCTGTCATTCGATTCAGCTGGAGGTATGTATCCAACTTCTCCACCCAAGCACAGCTGGAAGTATGTATCCAGCTTCTCCACCCAAGCACAGGTTGTGCACTTGGAAGTGCCATCATATGTAGGGAAATACATTTTCCCAATAGAAAGATGTAGCTCATAGTTCTGAGTACCATAGCCTTCCCCTTCTCGTTCTATTTGAGCTTGCAAAAGCCTCTGAAGGTCAGAGTCTCTCTGAAGTCTGCCCCCATGGACTGCCATTCCCGGAAATTCTCCCCCATCAACGATGGATCCTCACCTCCACGAGTCTCTCCCTACGCCAAAGGTATAAAAGAGGGTAAAGTAGCTCGAGTTGGCTCACTCGAGGATGGTCGTTGCGCAGTGGGAGAAAGATGATCGAACTGTTGAGAGCCCCCAAAAGTCTCTCCAGCTACGAACTCCCGATGAGTGCTTCGCTCCCAGTTCTGCATTTTGATCTCGTTCAACATCTCCTTCTACCCCTTTGCCAAATCACTTAAAGCCTTCAAGAGGTTATCAAAAGCCATCTCTTCCCTGCTCTTGGGCTCACCCATATCTTCTGCTACTACAGTCTTCCCACAATCCTCCGTGTCTGGAGTAATCTCCAACTCTCTTTCCCTGCTCTGGTACCTCTGCCTTTTGTAAGTGATATTCTACCGATCTTCTTCACTCATAGAAAAGTTTCCCCATGGCTGAGCCAAAATCTAAGCTCTGATACCACTATAATGTTCCAAACTTAAACAAACAATGATATACAAAAGCCAATTCAATTTATGCACAAAAAAGTTAAATGATCAGCAAATATTCAATACACAACAGAAATGAGAACCAGCTGAGCCATTTTATTTATTAATGGAGCAATGTACAATAGTATGGAAAGAGCACCTGGGCTTGCCTCAAAGGCAAGCTAGATGAACACAGGTGTCGACAGTAATCCCAAATGCTAGAAAGCAATTGCTCCTCTAAAGCTTTGTGTTGTCTCCCAATTACCGCAAGTGTTGGCTCGAAAGGAGCTACAAGAAACCTCGCCTCTGGTGCTCAAAAAATGATGAAACTTCAACCACAAACTCCTTGTCCAAAACCCACAAAAACCCAGAAAGGGTTTGGCCTGAAACCAAACACCCAAATTCGATCTCCTCTATGGCCTATGCCCTCCAAACAACTCCAGCATTACGATCCGCAAGAAATGGCCACAAAGTCTTCCTCCAAGCTCTGAAAGGGAGCAAACTTCACCCCGAATAACTCCTCCAACCTCCACGGCAAAGCTTAGCCTTAAGGGTTGATACTCTACCCACCAAATGAGCTCCCCAAACACTGCCTCTGCACTGGCCCAGGTAGTGCGAAAGTCACATTGCCAAGCCTAAAGCTCAATCAGCTCCCAAACTCCCCTAAAGGCTGACAATCCTCCTTAGCCTCTCCTCCAGAAAATCTCACAGCAAAACTTGACTGCTCAGCTCCACAAACAACTCGACCTCCTCTCTCATAGCGTCCTCCAGAAATACGCACTTGGAAGGAAATGCTACTGCTGGAAATCACAATGTGAATCTCCTCCTAAAGAAATGAAGGAAACCTTCCTAGGGTGGCACTCGAAGTCCCCTGAAGAAAGGGTGAGCTCTTCGCCTAAAGAACTCATGCTAAATAGCCAGTGACTCGGCTAAGCAGATCGAGCAACCAAGAGAAATCGATATACACTCATGAATGAATAAGAAAAGGAGAGTTGCCCTCCTTATATAGTTTTGGTGGGGGAATTTTCCCTCCATTTCTTCCTCCATCATGAGCCCCACTTAACCAAAACCATGCAAAATTTATCTCCCCTCCATGCATATCGAACTAGGGAGTGCGTAATTCCCTAGTGAGGGTGGCCCCCATATGTAACTTAACTTCAAAACAAAACATCTTCTCCCAGTCTAATCTCCTAATAGCATCGAATGGGGCCCACTAACTCCAAAATTGGCCCCATAATACAAAATTAAATCTTGTCCCAAAATTATTTAGGAAGGGACATGACAACTACTCAGAGACCTAAGGCTCTCAACACTTCAGCTGTGGGTGCCAATATACTTTTGAAATGGCTTGGGTACCTATGGGTAGGTGCCCAATGCCTGGGCTTAAACGCCTGACAATTACAACAAAATGTCTAGTGAAAGCAACCAGTCATCAGGGACAATAATCATTTTTGCATCTAAGTGAACCAAGCTTGAATGTAAAGAGCTATTTAATACTTCAAATGAGACTTACCTACCAAAATTAGGGCTTTGAATTCACAATGGATTTTCCTCCTTCGGTAGGAGTGGCTAAAGGACAACCCTATTAGGTGTTTCCAAACCCCAAGGGAGAGTAACATTTCCTCAATCCACCCTTCAATCGATAGGTGTTAGTGAATAATGATGGTACGAAGGGGAGAAGGCTTCGTGGCCAAGTGCCATGATAAAAAGGGACCAGCATGATGGGGATCCACATCCTAAGTGTATAGATGTGAGGAGGGAGCAATCATGGATGCATGAGGTACCAACTCGGCCTTAGTTTTCCCACCCCTCTTGTGCACCTTTTACTTTTGCTTGATTTTTCTTTGTATTACTGCTCGTAGCTCAAAGGGTTAGAGCTTGCTTTGTATGATGTATAGCAGTTTTATTACCCCTTAATGGTGAGGCAACTCATTTCTCATCATTGTTGGGACATGCAAGGGTTCCTTTTTATGATGTAATGGGGCAACGCGTGTTCAGGAACTAAGCAATGACCATAACAAGCTTTTGCCCAAGTGCTAATGTGTATGTCCCAACCATTTTTTGCATTTTGATATTCTTTTATTTTATTTTGTGGCCATAATAATGGTTTTTCTTTTTCTTTTAGTTGCATCAACCTCCCAAATCAAAGTTTCGATCCCTACCCATGCATGGATGCCAAATCCCAAAGAACCAATGCTCAGTTGAACCCGAAGAATGGAGGTGGAGTATGGGCTTGTAATGTAAGATGGAAAGTGGTAGGTATGGAATAGGGATAGATGGAACACGCTATCTCAATCCAGGCTTCCCAAGTAGTGTCCCTCCTATACCCACTGGGCCATTAGGGGATGTCCCACTAGACTAGGGTCGAAGATTAACCCCCCATTTAAGGTGAGGGACCGAGATCACAGTCAAAACCCTTCCTTCTTCCAAGTCACCCCATAATCCATATCAAAAGCCCAAATACAAACAAGCATAAGCAACTGATTGCAAAATGATTTAAGTACATTTTGATTAGAAGCCCACCTTCGTCCATGAGCTCTTACTGAATGGGTGAGAAGATATATGATTGATGCAATTGACGAAGATAAAATGGCACGTCATCGTCAACTAGTGGTGGTTGTCAGGGGTTGTTGGTTGGCCAGTTGGATGCAAAATGTGGGAGAAAAAAGTTTATCCTATAGGGTCACCCAGATTGGTGGTTAACAAGGATTACATGTTAATGAGAAAGAAGATAGTATTATCATGTGGGTAGTTAAAGACCCCATGAATGAATTTGCAGTTTATGAATTCAAGGAGTAGAAAGTTTTGGAGCTTACAATTCCAAAGCATATAAAATATGAAACCAAGTATAGAGGGAGTCTCACCATCCCAAGAATGGCTCTAGTACAGCACAATCATTAGCTGCTTATAAATAGTGGACCACTTTTATGAAGTTCAAGTATGAAAGATACCTTTGGATTATGAATGCTAGTCTAGCAAAAAGCGTGTCCATGACAACAATCTCTCTTGGCTCAAACCTTATGCCACTCCGACAACTGAGTTTTCTAAGGTGATCATGAACCACTCTAGCAATGACTCTGATAATCTGAAAGTATGTCAAAGTGTACCAAAAAATTAATTTCCTTATCAAATCGTGGCAAAAGAATTAGAAATGCAAAAGGAACTTGGGGCATATACTTATTTGTCCAAATGAAACCATATTTTTCTATTAAAAAATAACATATAGTATTATAAATGCATTGCTTAATATGATATACCATATTTGGTGTGGCATGAGAATATATTTGAAACATGGAATGTGCAATATGGAGTCCAAAACAATTATTTTATCAATGGTTGAAATGTTTTGAAGGAAGTGGTAATGTTATGAATATAAAATAACATGTATATATATAGGAATATAGAATTTAGGTTAAAAATAAATCTTATGTAATTATTAAAAGGTGCAATTGTAGAGACATGATTGTACATGAAGGGCCATCAAAGGCATATAAAATCCAACACCTTCATTCATGTAAATCATCAATCAATTTTATATATATTTACATTTATTTTTACTGTAAACTGGAAAAATCAAATATACTAATATTATACTCCATAAGAGTCATGTTCTTCTAATCATGGTAAGAAGGATTTGAGTCTAGTGATTTGCTTCAAGTGCAAAGAAAATAAAAATTTGTATGTGAAGGGTCACCATGGGCATATAAAAACCAACACCTTCATTCATGTAAAGCATCAATCAATTTATGTATAAACATGTTTTTTTCAACTTGAACAATCAAATATAAAGTAGTTTAATACTCCATAAGAGTCATGTTCTTCTAATCATGGTAAGAAGGATTTGAGTCCTATGACATGCTTCAAGTGCAAAAAAAAAGCAGAGAGACGTTGTGTCAATGTCCTAAGTGTTAATTTTGTAGCATTGAATGTGTTCTAGCCACAAAATTTGGTGGAGAGGCTAGAATACATGAGATCTCCAAAACCCATAAAACGTTTATGGAAATTCCGCCATGAAATGCCTTAATTAGATTATTAACCAGTTTTTAAATATTTCCTAAGTCTAAACTTAGCAAACATGGTTAATTAATCAGTATTAATTAAGTCAAGGTGAGAATCATCTAGAAACTCACACGGATCGATCCAGAGATGATCCTAGCCATCGATTATGTTTTAATTTTGGCCGTTGGTGCTCCAATAGAGGATTATAAGAGGAGGTCAATGTGGTGATGGAGAATACACTTGAGCAATTTGATTTCTTCGCAGATCGATTTCCAGAGTAGCAACAGTCAGTTGCCAGGGAGAACTAGAGATCGAAGCAGTGAGTGAGGGGCAGAGACAGTGAGGTTGGAGGAAGTATTCCAAATCCAGTGAGTGCATTTGCAGAGAGGCAGAAGAGCCACAGAGAAGCTGACGTAGGGGCAAGGCAACAGCTTCTAGAGGCAAGTTCGATTTGCTGAGAGGGAGAGACGTCTTTAGTTCCACAGACTGGGAAGGAGTCCCAAAGTGTCGGAGAAGCATCTTTCCAACCAACAGAAGGTAGAACGACTTCATCAGAAACTAGTTAGAGGCTTGACATCCAGCAGGTTGTACAGAGGCTTACACAGAGGGTCAAAGAGCCGAGTTTTGGAAGGCAAGTTGTGCTGAGAGTTTTCCTATGGGGTGAGGAAAATTCCTCACTAGATTTTTTGCTAGTATTTTTCTCTGTATGATTGCCAGATTTCGGCATCCAATTGTACTCAAAATTTCTCACTGCTGCTTAATAATAAAATCGTCAGTTGCTGCACCGGTTTTCCCAAGATGGGTTTTCCGGGGACTTTTATCCAAAAATAATTGTGTTAATTTTGTGTGTGTGCTAGCATTTTTCAGCTTCCAACATTTTGTTTTTCCGCAAAATTTTATTTGTGAAGGTTGCAGTGTATTTATTTCGATATTTGTCGTAGCAGATAAATTGTTAATTAATTAACAATTAGGAGAAATAATATCAATTCCTGCAATAGGGTTCCAATTTCAAATTTTCACATGGTATCAGAGAGCAGTGGATCAGCCGGAGAGCTCAAAAAAGGAAGGAAAGGAATTTCACTACTCAACAAGGGCAGCAAGATGAAATTCCCAAGGGCAACGCAGTATTTTGCTAGGAGGCCGATTTGCTTGAGGAAAATTCGATTTTTCTAAGGGGCAGAAAAATTTGATCCTTCCAAATCAATTGATTCCAGAGGCAGAGGGAGAAACTTAGTAATTTTGTTGGGCAAAGGTTTTTGCAGCAGTTCGCTAGAGTGGAACCAGCATGGGGGTCGAAGAGAGAAGAGCACACATAGAGGGAAAATTTTCCTCAGGGAACTTCTAGTCCCAAGAAGTTCGATTTTCCCTGCATATCCACAGTATTTGTGAGCAAATATTCTCACTCTAGAAGGGAGTGTGAATAGCATAACAGCAATCGAGCAGAAGGAAAGAGGAATTTTTTCGACAGTTCATTGAGATGGTCACTGTTGGGCTTCGTGATCGGACAGGTTGGATGGAGCTTCCAACTACGTCATCTAGAAGGCAAGGATTTCCTTCCTTCTAGATGAAATGGCTTGAAAGCCTATATTGATGCAGTGGCGACGTTTCCTCAGGATGCAAATCAGTAAAAAGAGTACAAGGAGATGGCATGGGCGAAACGGTTGATCCTAGATGGAGTTTGGGATCATGTTGTTTCACATATAGCTAGCAAAGATACTGCCAAGCAGAAGTGGGATGCTCTCTTCACATTGTACCAGGGTACTTCCGAGTTGTGGAAGATGTACCTAGAGGAGAAGCTGAGACTCATCCAGATGCAGAAAGGGGAAGGCGTAGACCCCTTCCTTACCAAGATTCAGGAAGTCCAAGATCAGTTATTAGTTGTTGGGGCAACACCTCAACCCACTGAGCTAATGCGATTGGCACTCAACAATGTCTCAGAGGAGTGGCAGGTCTTTGTCCAAAGCATATTGGGCAGAGACATGCTACCAAAATGGGATAGAATGTGGGTCGATTTGCAGCAAGAGGAGTTGAAACAAGCTCTATTAAAGGACTCCATCAGTGGCAGCAACAGTGAATCGAAGACGATGAAGGAGAAGGAGAAAGTGGCCCTCACATCAACGGGTCCCAATCAAGGGCAGGGGGAGCAGAGAAAGAAGAAGAAGGACATGCCAATGGTCAAATGCTTCAGGTGTGGTGAGCTTGGTCACTACAGTACCCAGTGTCCTCTCAGGAAGAAGGACAAGGAGGAGAAGCAGGACCAACAGGCAACTTCAACAGAGATCGACAGGTTGTGCTCCAGGCTAGAGGAAGACTTTGCAATGTTTGCAAATATACCTTCAGGAGTGAGGTGGGGAGATTTGGTACTGTAGTCCCGGAGAACGACAAAGATTGGGCAGGGTCTTTGAGGAGACCACCTCATAGATCAATACCTAGCTACAGGGGCCCAAAGTATTCAGTAGCAGGATGGATCAGTCGCAGTTGATGCAGTCAGTACAAGAGTGACAATTGCAGACTAGTAGCAGTCAAAGGCTGGGGAGTGCAATGAAGTGTTGACAACAAGCAGGTGGCTCAGTGCAGAGTTGGTAGCAGCGCAAATTCCTCAGTGACAGTGCAGATGCTAGTAGTAGTCAGAGACTCGGGAGACAAATGCATCATACTAATCACAGTTGATTCAATATTTTCGATGCTTTTCAGTTGCAAATGTTGCAGTTGTAGCAGAAACATATGAGAGGGAGTTGGAGTGCAAATGTAGTGTTGGCAGCAGTATGGCAGTGTCAGCGGCAACACAAATGCAACGTATATCAGAGTTGCACAGTGGTTGGTGGGCAGTACAGCGAGACATCAACAACACGACAGGAGATGATGCGGAGGCAGAATGTTGTGGCAGGGTGTGCAACACTATAACATATTCCTCGCTAAGAGGGAGTGTTGGTTTTTACAGCATCGGATGTGTTCTAGCCACAAAATTTAGTGTAGAGGCTAGAATACATGAAATCGTTTCTGGAAATTCTGCCTAGAAATGACTTAATTAGATTATTTACCAATTTGTAAATATTTCCTAAGTCTAAATTTAGGGAATATGGTTAATTAATTAGTATTAATTAAGTCAGGGCGAGAATCATCTAGAAACTCACACGGATCAATCCAGAGATGAACCTAGCCATCGATTATGTTTTAATCTTGGTCACTGGTGCTCCAACAGAGGATTATAAGAGGAAGTCGATGTGGTGCTGGAGAATACACTTGAGCTGTGCAATTTCTTGGCAGATCGATTTCTATAAGTGTAAGCGTAAGTGTAGTTGAAGCAAGCCGACCTACTTGATCTAAAAGCCAACTTGAATGATATCACTTGATGGGTGGCTCAGTATTTTAATAATACTATCAGTCTCCAAATAAAAGGAATTAAGTAACCTTGTACATAAAGTCAAGTGGTGTTGTCTATAGGAGCATTAAGTGCAATTCTTGAAGTGGCATTCTCTGTAGCAAAATTTGACAATCCTATGTTGACATAAAGAATTTTCGAAAGAGATGTTTAAAGCAAGAACAACTCTTCGTATCCCTTCTAGAAGTTAACGTTGAAGCTAGTTGAAGCATCCTTATAGATGTTGTTGAGGTTCCTTATAACAAACTTACGAAAGAGTTGGAACAGGCCTTGAAAAAGGAGTTCTCTTGAGAGCATTCTTGTCCTCTTATTGAAAGACTTGGAATTAGATTATGAAGGCTAAGTTCAAGTTTTGAATTTCAAAGAAGAAGTCATAAATGTCTAAAGACATTATGATCTAAAGAACTTGGTTATAAGGTCGAAGATATATTAGTAAAGTCTATTGCACTATGAAAAAGGAAATACTACTACCATGAATAAAGGGTTTCTTAATTTAAAGAGATCAAGGATAAATATTGTTCGATTGATGATAAGTCTGAATATCTGATCAGATTCATGGAATGTTTTGGGTTTGCAAAACCCTAGCAAGGGTTTGAACAAGAAAGCCCTAGGGTTTGTGAAACCATAGGATTGCCAATGTTGAAATTGATAAAATTGAAAAAAAAGTTGGATGTATGTTACTCAAATCCCTAAGTCTAGTTGATGAACATAAACGTTACGGTTTGTAAACCCTAAAGATCATTATGGTTTGGAATTGGAACCCTAGCCAAACAATTGTTAACCATATCTAGACAAAAAAAAGGGTTGGGAAAATAAAAGCCATTGGGCTTATAGAATGTCTGCTTCCGCTTAAAAGACGAAGAAACCCTAGCCTCCGGAGAATTTGACATCTTGATGATAACACTGATTTGCAAGTTGGATGCAAGAAGACTACAGATTAAGAGGGGGTTTCCATCTTCTCAAAAGATAAGTATCTTGTATTTCTTTTATTTCTTTTATCATCACTAATGATATGTAACCCTTGATGATGATGTCGACAGGGTCAACTCCTTGATGATGTTATGGATGATGCTGACTCCTTGACGATGATGTGAACGTGGTTAACTCCTAGATGATGTGGATTTCGTAATGATGATATGGACTCCTTGATGATGTGGATTTCTTGATATGGACTCCTTGATGATATGGATTTATTGATGATGATATGGACTCCTTGATGATGTGGATGAGATTAACTCCTTGAAGATTTGAACAAGGTTGATTGGACCCAAGAAGACTAAGATCAAGAGGGAGTTGACACACTCTCAAGAGATAAGTACTTTCTTAATTATTTCTATTATTGTTTCATTGTGAGTCTCTTCTCTTTGTATGTCTTGCTTGGTTGTATTTGTTCTTCCATGGCCTCCTAATGAGGATTGCAGGACATAATAAACATTGCCAAGGTGTGGCAATCATTGGAAATGGATGAAAGAACAATGTGACAAGAAGACTCATGATTGGATGAACGTTGTACTCAGAGGGAGCAAACAAGATCAACCTGATTGAAGCATGTTTTGATCCATGATGTAAAGAAATTAGTTGAGAAGATGGCTTGAAGTCTTGAAGATTAATGTTGATCCAAATATGTTCAAGAAGAGCCTGTGAATTTTCTACTTTGTATTGGCAATATGTTTCTAACAAGGACTGAGGTCCTCTTCGTCCAGTGTAAGAGGGAGTTGATTGAAGAATTGTAAGATTGAAAGTATGGCACGAGCCTAGTGAAATCCTTGTTAAGGTTGTGGCATAATGGATTGTGAGTCCATGGACACTTGCTTGAAGAAAACTTGAAGAAGTTGCGAGACTCTGCTCTTGATTTGATGAATCCTTCTGATTGGTCGTTGAACCACCTGATGCATGAAATTGTTGACTCTATCTGGACAGGATGTATTATGGGTGTTGTGATTAGTCTAAATGACATGGATGGTCCTGTTGCATATAGCACAATTGAAGCTGGAAATGTAGTTGATTTGTGAAGTTGGTTGTTGATCTATTTGATCTTTTTTGTTGATGAAAAGGTTTGCTGATATTACTTTTGTAAGAAGCCACTCATTGTCTGATGTATTCGACTCTGGCACACTTTTCTACTGATGAGCAAGTTGTTGATATTTGCTTATGTGAGAAGCCACTTATTGTCTGTTGGATTCGACCATGATTGTTGATGTTTGCTTTTGTGAGAAGCCCCAGTTGCAGTTGAATAATAGTTGGATGTTGTTGTCTGTTGGAACGTTTGATAAAATGTTGAAATCCACCATGGCTACTTTTCTGTTGTTGAGCTGGTTGTTGATGTTTATGTGAGAAGACTGGAATGGCTGAGAATCCCTTTGGAGGGAGCATTGATTGATAGCATCATGAGTCTTCCTTAAGTTGTGGCTATGAGACCTATGGATTGGTTGGGAAGATTGTCACTCCCTTAGGTTGTGTGCCGAGAGATCAGTGACTCTAGTCCGGGAGATTGGTTCTAAGGCACAGAATGATCCCTTAAGTCATGATGACTATGAGACTAGTTTGGTTAGAGACATTGATTTTGTGATCTCTCCCTTAGGCTAGGTGCCGAGAGACTTATGGATTGGTCGAGGAGGTTGATCTCGAGTTCTCTCTCTTAGGTTGTGGGTCGAGAGACCTTGTTTGTGGTTGGGGATTGAGATAGGGATTCCTCCCTTAGGTTGTGGGTTGTGAGACCTTATTTGCAATCAAGGAGATGTAACCTGAGGATATGATTGGTTTGGCGTCAATGATTGATTGGATTCTATGTATCTTTCCTTGTGATGAGACCTGTGATCTCTCCCTTAGGCTATGGCCATAAGAACTATGCATTGGTCGGGGAGATTGATTTTGATAGAGAGAGACTTGTACTTGTAATCTCTCCTTTAGGTTGTGGCTGTGAGATCGATGGATTGGTCGAGGAGATTCATCTTGAGAGAGAGAATGAAAAGTACCTCCCTGACTAAGAGAGAGTGTTGGAAATATGGTAGCTAGGGTCGGTATTTTCATCTTGAAAAGAAATTGGAAAATTTGAATTTTAAATTTTTGCCTCCAAATATTTTAAGTCAACCTCGTGTTATTTTAAGTTGACTAGGCCCCTAAAAGGCACCCATTCGAACCCCCTTTGAAAACTATATAAAGGAGACTATCTCTCCTCATTTGGACATCACTCATGTCTTGGTTATCTCTGATCCAACAAAGTTGGGAGTGTTGGATATCGTAACTAGGTTCGGTCTTCATAATGACCCTATTTACAATCATGACATTGTATACTTTGTATAAAGAAAGAAAAAGAAAGAAAGGAAAATTTTATTTTATGTAAAGCATGGGTTTCATGCTCAAGTCTAGGTCAAAAGCATGTTCTTCGTGCTTCTAGGTCTTTCTAGGGCAAAGAAGAATTTATGTCATGTGTTATAGTCCCATTTGGACTCATTGTAACACAAGAAAATATTTATTTTGTCAAGAAAAAACCATTTATACCTCCAAGACCAAGTCGGCCCCAGTGAAGGACAAGTCGGCCTAAGGGAGGGCGGCTATTCGACCCCTCTAGAAGATTATATATACAAAGCGCTCAACCTCATTTGAGACACACATCTTACACAAGTTTGATCTACAATAGCGAAGGAGAAAAAGAGTGGAAAGGATGAAGAAAAGAAGTCGAAGTGTCTTGGGATCATCTCTCTCTCTCTCTCTCCACACTTGTGAAGCTTGGGTTTTGTTGTTGCCAGCTGCAGGAGGCCAAAATTGCAGGGTCAAAATTATGAGGTGCAGTTGCAGGGCCGAAAATCGAGGACGAAGTTACAGTGGTCGAAGTTTGGAAGTTGCCTTGAAGAAGACTTTGTTGGGGGGATGACTTGGTGCTTGAGAGGGTCTTGGGCTTTGGTCTTTGGGTCTTGGAAGTCTCATTATAAGAGGAGTCTATAAGAAGAGAAGCATTATTTCTGGGTTTTCCACTTGGAGGGGTTTTTCCCTGGCTTGGAGCCTATATCTTGTGTACTTTGTCTTGTTGTGATCTTCATTGTTTTGGTAGTTGCTTGGTGAACAAGATCTAATAATGTAATAAAAAGACTAGCACATATCACAAGTAATTATCAAGTTAAGGAAAATCATCTATAATGCATAAGTCTTGATTTTCCAAAAGGGAGTAGAATGAGGGGGCCGAAAATCTAAAGGAGGGCTTGGCATTTGACTTGGCACTTGATCTTATTGGTCATTGGTTTGGCTATTATCTTGATATTGTTTCTGATGTATTGATGAATCTTGGACTCTCTCTCTCTCATATGGAAATATTTTTGGGTTTTCCCCTTGTGGGTTTTGCCCTAGCCTAAAATTTTTGTGTCTCTTGTCTTATTGTCTCATGGTTATGTTTACTACTCTTTCATGTACAATGGTTGAAATTTTCTTTTGCATAACTGCGTAATGATGTTAAATGTTATTGATGGTAACTAATCATTGGAAGTAGTTATCTATTAAAGGAAAGTAATTTTTTAGTTTCTATGAACCCTAGAAAATTTAACAATTTATGTGATGCATGTTCATCGCATGAGTATGCAAATTCTAGCTGCGATGACTAAGAAATTTTATGTGTTGGTATGTTGAAATCAAATGTGTTCTTGATTGTCTTTAGGTATGGTTGTAATAGGCATTTGTGAAGAAAAAACCTATGACTAAAGAGATAGGGGGTAATAGCCCCTCAACCTCTTGGGATAGCCTTGAAGGTTGCATTACAAAGAAAGAACCATAGAGGGCCTTAGATATAAAGCATGGGTTTGCACCAACCTTAGGGGGAGAACACTTAATATATAATTAAGGATAGGTTGTATAGAGAATTGAGAAATTTGATTATGGGATTAAAAGCCCATGTGATTATAACCCTCGCACAAGGGTAAATGCCAAAATTTTAGAGTGAAGACTCAATGGATGGATTTTTGTAGATTATCTCATATAAGGTGTTAGAAAGTACACTTATGAACTTGTGAACCAGTGGAAATATGTTGGGAGGATTGGTTAGGCTTTGATGGCCATCA
Source organism: Pinus taeda (assembly GCA_000404065.3). Lineage (NCBI taxonomy): Eukaryota > Viridiplantae > Streptophyta > Pinopsida > Pinales > Pinaceae > Pinus > Pinus taeda. Next base: position 190,960 of record APFE030053418.1, read on the forward strand.
GAATCAAACTGAATGCTAAGAATTCCTTGTTGGGACAATTGTGTGGATGACCAGTGACTTTGTATCCTTAGTTTGGGATAAGAAGAGCAGGAGGTCTTCTTTCATTTATGCCTCAAGGGTGGTAGGGGGGTGTTGATGTTTTTGGAATGAAATTGTTGCTTCGGCACTACACCAACATCAACATCTCAGGCTTCTTGGCAGCTGACAAGAAGTAATGGGAACATTATCCCTCAATTTAAGCCATTCAATTTTGAGTTGAGTCCACATTAATAATATCACAACTCAATCCTCTCACTTGTCAAGGAGTTGTTGGCGAGGAGGAGTCCTACAACTAACAACCCAAATGGCAGAAAGAAAAGAAAACAAAAACCTAGCTACCCTAACCCTAAACACAAAATTATATAGAAAGCAACAAACTAATCAGGACTTTAGGGTTTTGGCCCTAGACTACTATAGAGCCTCAACTGTGTTTAGTTTATGAACTAAATAAATGAAATAGACTACGACGCCCTTTATGTGAGAACAATTAAATAGATTATGCCTTCCCTTATTTATTTCAAACCTTAAACACATCAATGGATAAGTGAACAAGTAGAGGCATATTTATATATTTATTATTTCTTATTCACGTTAATGATGCTCTAATTGTTATTCAATATGTTTATATCATACTATTAAAATCTTAATCATTTGCATGGTACATATCATTAATTCATAATGAATAAGACTTCACTAAAACAACAATTAAACATCGTGAAAGAGCATTAGTTGAGCCTTTTATTATATAATTTTAGTTCAATAAATGACCTTATTCGGCTTTGAAATTGTACAACTTATGTAATTGGCTCTTTTATTATATAATTCAATTGTTGCACATATATTTACTTTATGAAAATGAAATCTTAGTTCATCATGTAAAATGTATGATTAGGTTATTAATGAATAAGGTTTTATTTGCACAACAATTAAATGTTAAGAGAAATCTAGCCAATAAAAGAAGACGTTAAAACTAAACACAAATAAAATATGTACAAAAGTAAAACAGAATTAAAAGAATACAGCTAACTAAAGCAAATATCAAATAAACAAAAAAGTTAAAGAAATAGTTAACACATTATTTACAGAAATACGGGTTAGTATAAGAAACAGTGAAACAAAGTAAAAAATGAAGAATTTACATAACATGAAAAATGAAACATGTATATATTACAGATTTTACGACTGTAAAAAGGAATAAAGCACATTTATAAAGAGGAAAAACAAAAGTAAAATCTGAAAAATAAAAGTGAAATTTAAATAATATTTGAAAATGTTAACCCAACCGCCAAAAACCATTGAAGGGAGATTTGATCAACGAGGAAAATTCTTTTTTTTTATTGCATTTTCTCATCTCGGTAATTTTCTGCAAGGTGGAATATTCGAGAAAATGGAAGGTGATGCATAGTCGTTTTGAGTTGGTCGATAGAGACCAAGAAGATCGTATCCTGCACAACAGTCACAAGGTCAATACCAACTTTAATGGTAAAAGTTAAACAACAAAAGAAGTGCAATGAAAGATCTTAAAATTTGCTCGGTTTTAAACCAATGGAGCTCTGCAATCACTTTCCCGGAGCCACTCGAAAGAGGCAACCTGCAAACTGACATTGACATCACACAAGCAGAAGTGAGTTGCACGAAGAAGGAAACTAGGAATAAAAGAAAGAAAACATTACTACTGGTCGTCCTCACTCACAAATGGGCAACATCTAGGTATCACAAGAGGGAATCCTTTATTCAATGTTGTTGCTTGCTTCTTATAGATCTTTTTAGATTGATTGATGGTTTGATCCTCTTCAATTGACTGTCGGATGAGAGTTTGGTTGCATTTGTTTGGCAACTGCCCCACACTTAATCTAAAACTTTGTTTAAAACTGCATTAGTTGAATGCATAAGTATTATACTTGTATACATACATATATTTGCCCTATTTATCTCTTGAAATATGTAAATCTCCTTTTTACTTTATTCAGGTTGGTAGACTTTTATCTGGAGCCACTTTCTTGTAAATCTAGGTTGCATTTGCACATTCACTGTATGAATAGTCGAAAATAACCATTTTTACCAGGCACATACCAAAGCAAAAATATCAATTAACTCATTGTACTCTTCTTTGTTTTTGATGTCATGGTCATTCCATCTTGTGCACCTGCCACTTTCTTGTAAATCTAGGTTGCATTTGCACATTCACTGTATGAATGGTCGAAAATAACCATTTTTACCAGGTACATACCAAAGCAAAAATATCAATTAACTCATTGTACTCTTCTTTGTTTTGGATGTCATGGTCATTCCATCTTGTGTAGCTCTCATTGTTCTATAATGAGTTGACTGCCTCGAATCTTATTGACATGAGAAATAAATAGACATTAATGTAAAAGATACCATTCTCCTATATTCTCATAATGTGTCTATATCTTCTTTGATACTGTCTCATTGTCCCCAGGATTCTTTAGGCGAAGTTCCAATATGATAAAATGTATGTATTCAGACTCAACGTGAAAGCATGACCATTTGTTATGTAAAGAATGTGACACTCGAGCAGCAAACGCTGAGTGGACTAAGACTTTACGACAAGATCATTACAATACCAAATTGCTATGATGTTTTGTTGAGAAATGGTTTAACGTTCTACCCCTCTGCTGCATCAATTTTTAGTCTTTTGCCTCAGGTGGACTTACCAGAAGACGAGGTCACATTTTCTCTCTTCTTCCCACTGGGTTGACTGCAAGGCAAAGTAAATGGACAAAAAATAGCTCATGCTGTCCCATGTGAAAGTGAAGCAGGAGTTGTTCTTGACAAGCAAGGGGTTGATGTCATCCACATGTTGGTAACAACCTCCATATTCATAGATTTGGAAGGAGGGACTGCATTTGATGTCGGATGATCTTCACCATGATTTCATCACATGTTTGGCTTGAAGAGGGCCTCACATTTGCAACTGGTAGTTGAATAGAAATTGAATGTATATTTGTTGATTCAAATATTGGGCATATAGTCAAGGATGTTGTTTTAGAGGATCTTAAAATGGGACAAGCATCCTTAAATTTATGTGAAATGAGAATCAAGTGCTCCAAGTGTTGTAAATATTTCGCATTGTTTGCTACTGGAATACCAGCATCATACATCGGTAAAAATGCTAGAATATTTCTGGGGGAAATGACTGATAGAGAAACACCACACTTGACATATGCCTTGGCAATTGTTTCTACATCAACAATCCATGGTTGTGTTATTTATTCTTCCTTTTCATTTTGTTGTATTAAACAAGGTAGTTGTGATATTACAATTGGAAGATAGCATGGCTTAGATGTTGCAACTAACACACAATGTTTTGTATTGTCTGTGTCATTTAAGCTACAGTTTGGCCGGAAGAACACATCATCAATGCTTCAGCAAGTCCTCCTCCTATGTCAGAGTCTTCTCCATAACCACCTCCACAAAAATCTATTGCAGAAAGCCATTCCATGAAGAGTGTCAAACTTTTTGTCTAAGGGCTCTATCTTGCCAAACCCACACTATAACAAGAATTTAGAGTGGGTTTGGCAAGACGGAGCCCTTGGACAAAAAGTTTGACACTCTTCATGGAATGGCTTTCAGCAACAGATTTTTGTGGAGGTGGTTATGGAGAAGACTCTGACATAATAGGAGGACTTGCTGAAGCATTGACGATTTGTTCTTCCAGCCAAACTACAACTCAAACGAAACAGACAATACAAAACATTGTGTGCTAGTTGCAGCATCTAAGCCATATTGTCTTCCAATTGTAATTTTTCGCCCATCTTGTTTAACACAGCAAAATGAAAACACAGAATCAATAACACAATCGTCGATTGTTGATGTAGAAACAATTGTCAAGGCATATGTTCATTGTGGTGTTTCTCTATCAGTCATTTCCCCATAAATCTTCCAACATTTTTACTAATATATAATGCAAGTAATGTAATAACGAACAATGCGAAATATTTACAACACACAGTGCACTTGGTTCTCATTTCAAAGAAGTTTAATGATGCTTGTGTCATTCTAAGTTCCTTTAAAACAACATCCTCAACTATAAGCCCAATATCTGAATCAGCAGCTATGCAGTCAATTTCTGTTTGACTACCGGCTGCAAATGTGAAGCCCTCACTGGGCCAAACAGGTGATGAAATCATGGTGAACATCATCCAATGTCAAATGGGGTCACTCCTGCCAAATCTATGAATATGGAGGTTCTTACCAGCGTGTTGATGTGCAGTGTTCTTTGTTATGATTAACTTGATTCTTCAAGTTAATTGACAGAGGATTAGGGGAAAATTATTGTCAGACTGAATAAACGTGAGACAACCATGACAACCCAAGGAGCAACAAGTCTCCTCCAATTCAAAGTACTCAACCAACCAAATGGAAGTATCATCCTCATGAGGCTATCATCCTGCAAACGCCTGTGATATGATGAAAATCATGTGTGATCCTCATGCTATGCGAGGGGTAACACACCCTAGTTGTGCAAGAGAGAGAAAAAAGGCACGAACTCAAATGAACGTACCAGCATGTGGCAGTCCATCCTCCATGCACTCATCCCTTAGCAAAAATAGGCCTGCTGAATATAAAAACTGGTCAAAATACTTCATTGTGGTGCTTAACCCTCACTATCTTTGCTATTTTTTGTATTTGAGATCATCAGGGCAAACTGTGAGCAAGTACCGCAGCACACCCCTGCCTCCTACTTCACTGTACTGTAGCATGCAAATTGCCTTTTCTGCCTTTTCCGCCTCAGATATTTACCATGCACTCACTGAAATCCAAATATAGCTCAAGGGGAGCACTTTTATTCTACTTATACTGCAGTCCAGTGATTGTTATGTTGGGAAAATGCCACATTCAAGCCACTACAGCACATCCTATCTGCTGTTTGACCAAAACAAAGGCATGTACAGGCTGTAACAGCCACACTTGTGTGGATTACACTGGTGATAATTGTTGTTTGCATTGTAGTACACAATCTGCCAATAATAACAACCCTAGAGTGCAGCCTCCACATGAAGCATATTGTTTGCTAATTGTAATCACAAGTAACAGGCTGTAACAGCTTCCATTAGGGTATGCCTCTCTAAAAATACCTCTACCACCGTAAGTACAATGCCCAAATCTGCTAGAACCAAACATCCCAATGCTGTATTTTGTAGAATATATTGATGATTGACAATCATAAATCACAAAACTGCTGGAGCTAAACTCAATCAAAGTGCTCCTCCTCTAATTAATGCATTGTATACTAACCACCAAATATGCTGGAACAGCTGACTGGAGCACACAACAGTACACAATTATGGCAGTCTGCCAATATTAATAAAAGCAACCTGGTGATAACTCCTCCATTAAGCGCACCAATCCTTCTGTTGGGTCATCTTTCCTTGAATTGAGTTATTAACAAATTGCATCATTCAGAGAAATATTTTAGTCACGTTGTTTTTTAAAATTAGGAAAGCTGCATGCATGCCTTTGCTTTATATATCTCTAAATTGGAATTTTTTCAAAAAGGTAGCATGCAGACTCTATGCTCATCAAGTCAACTCCAGCTTTTAGGTTAACATAACCAGTTGAAAAGCAACTTGCTTATCTTGGATGACATCATAACTCATGATACGTCTACCTTGTTTAATGTGCACAATAATATGCGTCTATTTGGATGCCACATGTCTCAATGGTAACACCACTACCAACTGGTCAACAATTAAATTGAACCACACACCCTCCACCCAAACCAAAACTTGGAAGCAAATAGACACAACTGCACACAAGAACCTTAACACTGTCCCCTGTACCTGCTAAAATTGTACTTGCTAAATATTCACATGCCCAAAAATAGTAGTCTTCTGTATCCTAAAAAATAGGAAACTTGGAACATGAGAAGCACTGCAATGGGGGGCAACTACTAAATATAACACATCTAAAAATAGGCACTGCTAAAAATAGCAATGTATCGCATGTCATTGAAAATATCCTCATTAGATTAGTCTACCTATAAGGAACCCAAATATCTACACAGGAATGATATACAAGCCTTGAAACATTAATTGCGAAAAATAGTAGTTTTTTAAAACAATAAACATGTCACCCAAATGAAGCTCATTGAGATTGTGAGCTCGCAAGGATCGACAATAGGTAGCTAACTCTGACATGCAAGACCTAAAACTCTAGCTCCTACAAAGTAGGAGAACTACTAGAAATAGCAAGTTCTCAAAATCTAATGACATGGACTATATAGCAAGCTTTGATCTGTGTAAAATGCTTGATATACCTGTAAATGAACCGACATGATGAAATTATGCAAGAAATTAAACCTGCAGTTGTGCATGCAATATGGAGGTTAAAAAGTTGATGACCATTAAAATTGAGAACCTATGATATGAAACATTGGTTGTGTGCTTGCCCTGAGTCAAATTCAATGCAAATGCTCTATGAATTGGAAATATATCAATACTATAAGCTAATTAAGAAACAGTGGAATTTGTTACCTAAGTGAAATACCAATCTAACTACATGCCCACAATATTATACTCATTAGTCTCAGAATATGATGGGGAACCCAGATATGCTGTCAGCACTGCCATGACAAGACTGCTAAAAATATAAATATCTCAGAATCGGACAAAACCACCACCATGAAACTCATAACCCAATGGGGAGTCCAAATGTGTAATCAGACCTGACATGTGACCACTACTAAAAATAGTAAGTTCTAAAAATCTCATGAAACCATACTCATTAGGTTTGTCTTTCAATAAGGAATCAAAATCTGCAATCAGAATTGACATGCAAATACTACTAAAAATAGAAAGTGCTCGCATGTCACTCATAAGTAGCTCATCAAACTCTGAATCTCGCGAGGACTCTAAATATACCATTATATTTGACATGCAAGTCTCCGAACGAAACCTGCTAAAAATAGTAAGTGCAATGAATGTCACCTGAAGAAGCCTCACTAGAATCCTCAGTTCATAACATGTCATCAATATTGTTGTACCACTTCTAGAACTTAACCTCCTACAAAGTAGGGAACCACTAAAAATAGCAACTCTCTCCAATCTGTGTAAAACTGTGTCTGAATCAATCCTGCAACTAGTCTCCCTAGGAACAAAACCCCAGCCTGTATCTGTGTCTGTCTCTAAACCTCCAGCCTAATGAAATGCGCTGGTCTTTAGCCCTCTAAATTTGTAAGGGGAACATTTTGGGTTAACAGATCCTTGAAGCTATATGTTTTAGGGAGAACAATGTCAATCTTGTTGGATTGTATAAACCTAATTTGATTTTGTTTAGAAACCACAAATGGTTTCAACCAATCAACAAAAACCAACGAAGTTGTCTCATGGTGAGACAATGAGGGGAAGTCAAAGAAGTAGGTGAATGCCTAAGGTCTATTCAAATCAATGATAGACCAAAGAATTGCTTTTCAATGCATACAAAGAAACTGAAAGGGATTTTGAGCAAAGAAAGATGAGTTTAATTTGCTTTCAATTTTCTACTATTGTTGACAGCTTTCTGACTCGCTATTGTTGATGCTCTTGTTGCATGATTTGATAGATCATAGAACTATGTTTTTGTTGACTACTTCTAGACAGTGCTTTTTGGGAAACTTGTTCATACCATTTGTGCGTAGGTTCTTGTTGCTCCAACTTTGTGTGTGGAGATGTTTTGGAGGTTCAAGTTCTAAGAACTCTCTGCTGTACGCCTTGTTGCATGAGTTCTCTTCATTACATTCCAAAGAGGATTGGGTGGGGGTGTTGTGGAGGTTACTGTTCTATTCCACCTTATTATATTATGCTGTGCTCAGTATAATAGTTATAAGTTTTACCTATTTGTGTGACTGCGAGGGAGGCCATAAGAAGTTGAGCCAACTTTACCTTTAGAATCAAAAACTTAGTAATTACAGTCCTTACCTGTTGAAATACGAGATTCGCAGTGGCTTTGGTAAGAGGCACGACACAAAACCTGCAAATGATAAAAGATAGAACAGTGGCAACAGCAATAATAATAAAATACAACAGTAACAACAAAATTAAAAATAACACAAACGCAGCGGAGAGAAACGGCTTTGCCTTACATTCCTTTGCCTCCCAGCAGAGCAACCTCACCAGGATCCCTCCAGTCATCATATCTGCAATGCATTCAGTACCATGGTCATTGCATAAACATAGCGATGATTATAATAATGTTAGCATTCGTAAATACTTACACCCAACCATAGCGATGGTCGAATATGAGTTTCTTCTTCTTCTGTCTGCGTTTAGAGGACGAGGCAATTCCTCCTTCCATTACAGAAAACCCAACTAAGTCTACCTACATTCGAAGTGCCCCATATTTTGTTTTGTTTGCAGACACCATCAAGATATATATATTTATTTCGCAATAATAATCTCACAAAATAATATGATCGTATGCTATTAATAAAATTTAAGATTGAAAAAAAAAACAAATAAATAAAAATGTGCACGGCTAGAAGTAACTTACTTCAGGACGGAATCTACTCCATGTTATATTATTATTATACATATTATTTTAATTTTGGCTGGTTGAGAGGATCAAATTATTTTAGATGTAAATTTTTTCAAATTAAAAAGAGATTTTGAGATTTTATTGAACATTAATTAAGATGGATTTTAAGTTTTTTTATTTTTTTTTTGAAATAGGTTATATTCCACATGAATATCATGGGTCAATATTTTGATGGATCAATACTATGAAGTTTTTTTTTTTTAGAATAAAATTTTTTATTTTTATTTTTTATGTAATTTGATCGAGTCAAGATGTTTACAGAACAAGAATATCCATCTTAACGTCAGATTTACCAAGCACTAAGAGGGATCAAATCTCTTGAGATGGAAATATCTTAAGATGCAAGGAGACCTTGGTAGATCTAGAGTTAAGATGGATATTGGTTGGTTTAATTTCCCTTTTTAAATAGGCTATATTCCACATGAATACCATGGGTTCTCATAAACGACCAAGTCAAGTTCACCTTAACTACTCAACAAAAATTAATAAAAATAATAATAACATAGAAATTTTATTTTAACATAGGGTTATTTTATTTTTTGACGCAGTTAAAGTTTGCATCTACATAACAGTTAATTTTTTATTTTATTTTATTTTATTTTTATTTTTATTTTTATTTATTTTTACTGAGTCAACATGTTTACACTACAGGACATTACAACATCTCTTGTATACTAGGTTGCAGAGCGCCTCTAGGCACAATAACCTCCACAATGACATTACAAGATATTATGTTTCTAAGAGGGGTGGAATCACTTTTTAATTTTGAAATAATTCAATACTAATTTTAATCTATTAAGGCTCATGGGGCATAGAGTAGACGTTAATAGGGTGTTTTGTTAAGGCACTTTGTGGTGTAAAGGTCATCGATTTGAAACTCCATGGGCAAAATCCCAGCCATGCTAAGGGTTGATGTGGCCTAGGCCGAGTACGATCCCTCAATGATTTTGATAGTTTCGATGCCCCTAGGTCGTGATTACTCAAGCCACAGGTTAGGTGTACCAGTCATCTCAGGACTCACATTACCTAACAAACAAACAAACAAACAAAATTAATTTGTTAAGAGTTTATTCTCTTTACGCATAAGGAAAAAGATTAATGGTCAAGATTCATAGACATTTTATAAGAGTGAAAGGTTGTCCCCTTGTGAATCACGAATAAATCATTTTAAGTGGCCTAGTTTTCTTTAAATAATGGTGAATAATGGCTATGTGTTAAGTTGCAGTCACAAATAACAATTAGAGACAAATGTGCTCACTACCAATTGAGAACTAAGTTATGATAGATTTTGCACGTTCAAAAATTAAAAGGGATATATGATATAATATATATATATATATATATATATATAATATATATATAGTCAAATAACAAAAACAAATGTTAACATTACAACATTAAAGTTGTTGATATACGTCAACAGACTTGTCTTAAATGCGACTTTTTGGACTTTCTGGTGCCGAAATCCAGTGGAAAAATTTGAAGTGAAATCTTGATTTGTGTTATTTACACTAGTTTTTTTTTACTATATATATGGATTCAAAGCCCTGAAAAATCCTAGGGCACTTCGATTGTGCAGCAATTACCCATCACGATTGTGATTTCAATAAATTCCTACCGGATTTTAAAGAAATTAGACTGCAAAAATCCACCAGAAAAGCTTCCAAATAGTCTCACTAAAGACAACTTATACGTCACCGTATACAATTCCCATGGCCTTTCACAAAACATACAATGTTTAATTTAAATATATCATTTAGTATTATGTGATATTATTTTTAAAGAATAATGAGTCATTGAGCATCTTAAAGTTATTTGTTGGTCCATAAGATTGCATTTGAATTTCTAATAATTTTATGAATAACAATTAAAATATAAAAATTACCCTATAAAATCTTCAAAATCTCAATTATGGAAAGAATTGAAGAAATCCTTGTTATCTTGCTAATGGTTTCAGGTTTTGGAGCGTATAACCCTCTGCCTCCTCCCCCTAGTTCAAGCATTAATACTTTCAACGCACTAATTGTTGATGCTCTGAGATTCTAGTGCTCCAAGTCAAGCTGATTTGTAAAGAAATCTGATGATGTCCCGAAAATTGTGGTTCATGCCAATCAATCATGTGTAATGGCTCAAGCTAGAGGAAAGGGGATTAATCAGACAGTTTATGGGCTTATGGCCCTCACCATGCTCTCTAAATATCTAGGTGGATAAAAATTGTAAACCAGTGATTATATCACAACTTTTTGTTTCTTTCTATGGGGGGGGCTTTTTATCTTTCTTCTTTGAAAAGAAAGCAAATCAAGATCTAATTTTTCAAAGTGGGTCATATTTTATGGGAGTTAAGGGTTTGTATCTAGATCAATGGAGTCTAGATTTCAACCCACACTACAACAAAACAGACCATTAACATTGAAAATGGCACCAAAATTTAGTGAAATTTAGCGTTCGAACTAGCTTCAATTGGCAGCACAAAACCCGACACTACACTGCATCTTCACTTGGGTGTCAGAAATAGTGCCACAAATAGCGTCAGAAATAGTGTTGATAATTGTTTCTTTCATTATTGCTTCCATTATTGCAACTATATTTACTTCTAGTTTTGCTGCCAATTGTGCTTCTAGTTTTGCTTTTGGTACGACATCGAAAGTAGCTTCTTTTTTGGCTTCATAATTTACACTGAGTTATGTTTTCATTATAACATCCTTTGTTGCTTCAATTTTTGCTTTCAATATGTCGTTGCTTGTTGCATCTAACTTTGTTTCCATTGTGGCATCTTCTTTAGCCTCTAATATGGCAATTTTTGCTTTCAATATGTCGTTGCTTGTTGCATCTAACTTTGTTTCCATTGTGGCATCTTCTTTAGCCTCTAATATGGCAATTTTTGCTTTCAATATGTCGTTGCTTGTTGCATCTAACTTTGTTTCCATTGTGGCATCTTCTTTAGCCTCTAATATGGCAATTTTTGCTTTCAATATGTCGTTGCTTGTTGCATCTAACTTTGTTTCCATTGTGGCATCTTCTTTAGCCTCTAATATGGCAATTTTTGCTTTCAATATGTCGTTGCTTGTTGCATCTAACTTTGTTTCCATTGTGGCATCTTCTTTAGCCTCTAATATGGCTTCCATTATAGTGTTTTTTGTTACTTCTAATTTTGCTTCCAGTATTACTTCTTGGTTTGCTACTTGAATGGTTTCTATGTTTGCTTCTTAGGGAGCACCAAGTTTGGTTTCGAATATTGCTTCCATTATTACTTCTTTGTTTGCTACCTGAATTTCTTTTGTTTCTTCTTCTTCTTAGGTAATGTCAAGTTTGGCTGCTAGTATTACTTCTATTATTACTCCTTGGTTTGTTACCTAAATGGATTCTTTGTTTGCTTCTTAGGGAATGCCAAGTTTGGCTTTTAATATTGCTTCCATTATTACTTCTTTTTTTATTACTTGAATTGCTTTTGTTTTTTCTTCTCAGGTAACACCAAGTTCGGCTACTAGTATTGCTTCCATTATTACTTCTTTGTTTGCTACCTAAATTGCTTCTTCGGTAACACCAATTTTGCTTCCAAGATTGTTTCTGGTGTACTTCTAGTTTGGATTCCATTGTTGCTTCCTCTTTTGCTTCCATAATTGCTTCGTTATTAGCCTCATGGTTTGCTTTTTTTAGTTGGAAGGTTTTCTTCATGTTTAACACTTGGGTTTGCTTCTTTTTTAGGTCTAGGGTTTGCATCATTTAAGTGTTGGGATTTGCTTTTTAATTAGCCTCCAATTTTGGTTCTTGTTAAGCAACCAATCTAACTTCCTATTTAGAGCCAGTAATAGCTCCAAGTATGGCTTACAATTTAATGTCGAATTTTTACTTCCATTTTAGAGTCACATTATGCTTCCATTTTAACAACTCATGATACTCCCTTTATAGCTTCCATTTATAAATTTAATATTTTTTTTATTTCAATTAAATTAGTTAAGTATATCATGTCTCTTAAATAACTTATATGCTTATAGAGTAATTCATATTGCATTCGAAATATTTTATAGCATACAATTTATAAATATTTTTTAGCGAAATGGACATCCATACAAACTAACAACATGTTTTTAACTATAACCGTTGTTTTTATATTATTAATAAACAAAATTGTTGGTTGTGACCAGCTACACATAATGCAAGCCCATATTCACATCATATAGATTTCTAGAGCAGAGCTCCTTTAGGTTTCTTATAGTTACAAACTACACCACAACATTGGAATAAAATAACAAGATAATTTTTTTTAACTATAACTAGTATTTTTATAATATTAATAAACAAAATTGTTGGTCTCTGACTAGCTACACATAATGTGAGCCTAGATAATACATGTCCAAATTATATAAGTCAAAATGATACATGTCAAAATGATACAACTCAATGGTAATGCAACTGAAAATGATACACATGAAAAGAGGCATCATAACAATTTATCAACAATTATCCATGATGGAGTCCATATGATCAATGTCACTAGCTACTAGCAGCAAATTACTAATCATCATCATTATGATCATCAACAATGTTATCATTGTCATTGTTTGCCTCCATGTTCTTTCCATATATCGCATTCATCGTTTCAAATGTTTGAACTAGACCCGAAATAACCTGGATTGATCTCAAGATCAACTAGATCCTCTAGAAGGCCCATGTTCTACTAAAGAAAAATAAAACATTCAAAATGAAAAGTTATTATTTATTTCTTGTAATATTTAATATTTTTGTTATATTTATAATATTACAACATATGAAACAAAACCATAATTATATCACATCATATCAAAGTGCGCATATCTACCATAATAAAATTTTAATTAAGTTACAGCTAATATGTCATTGCAATGATGTAAAACATGCAACAATTCCAATAAACATTAATAAATTGTGGAGAAATCTAGAGGATCGAAATCTAGCAATCATTCACCAGAGGAAGAAGCAGGGGTAGTAGCAAGAAGAGGACAAGAGTCGGGGACATACATAGCTATCAACCCTAGAGCAACAGTGGTGGCAATGATTCTTTTTCCGAACATGCCATTGTGGAGAGGGATGATGTGGCACTCCCCTCCTAGGCTATTTTAAGAGCTCCAGAGTAACCAAGCTCCCTAATCGCCCCTACAATTGTTGTACCAGAGGCTTGAAGACAATCTCAGTAAGGATAGAGATTACTGGATCCATGGGGATAGAAGGAGAATTGAGTGGCTCAAGGACGAGCCACATTTTTGTGTTGGGGGCCTACTGGAGCCCATAAATGTTTTGGTGAATTTTTTTTTAAACATTTAGGATTTTCTATTGATAATTATTGTAATTTGGAAAAGATGTTCAACTTTTTTATAAGCTTGGAAATTGTTATCAAATTGTCAATATGTCTTCTCAAATTAGATCACATGAGAATCAAGAGATTCTCATGATGACCTTATCACTGTAATATAAAATGTTATGCTCTTAACCTGCAAGACGATACCAGAATACCAAATATGTGAAGAAATATACCCAGAACATAGAACAATGAGAAATAACAACAAGTATTTTATTACTCAAAAAACAATGTTCAGTTGCCTCTTCGAGGGGGCAACCTCCAATAGAGCAGAGCTCGATTACAAAATAAGACACGATGCTCCTCGAGGGGAGTCTCTATCCTTTATATAGGATTCATACATGCAATACCATGGGGCAATACCATGGTTCTTATTAATACCATCTATCTAATACCATGGCCCATTTGCAACTAACTGTGGTCCTTCATTAAATGCGGGTTAACCACTTACAATTATTAATATGGGCTTTATTGACTCTTTACTTAACTATAACTATGACTCGATCCTATTACATAAATAAGGGGGTTAGGGTTGGACCCTAACATGCCCTCCCCCATAAGAATAGCCTTGTCCTCAAAGTTGAAGCTGCAGAAACTATTGAAGGATAGTCGCTGTTTCCCAAGTTGCATCTTCTGGAGAGGTGTCTTTCCACTTGACGAGGACTTCCTTGATCGTGCGGCCATGCAGGTGCTGCTCTCGCGTGTCAAGAACCTATTCAGGTTGGAGCCAGATTGACCCTTCTCCATCCACTTCAGGTAGACTGCTTTGAATTGTGCAATGGTTCCCAATCACTTTCTTGAGGCATGAGACATGGAAGACTGGATGGATTTTTGCAGTGGTTGGCAAAGCTAGCTTGTAGGCAACTTCTCCAATGTGCTGAAGTACTTGATACAGTTCGTAGAATTTTGGAGATAATTTCTGACAACCCTTGTCTTTGAATGATGTCTGCTTATATGGTTGCAGCCTCAAAAATACCTGAATCCCTTCTTGAAATTGGCATTATGAGCGATGTTGATCTGCCTGTTGCTTCATGCGGTTTTGGGCTTGATGAAGATTCTCTCTAAGGTGGGCCAGCATGGTTGTTCAGTTTTGTAGGAGTTGATCCACTGCTTGTACCTTCGAGCATCCCTTGATATACAAAGTAGGGGAAGGGGGGAGTTGACCATAAATTGCTTCATATGGAGTTATTTTGGTGGTGGCATGATAGTTGGTGTTATACCACCATTCGGCTAGAGGTAACCACTGTACCCAGAGATGTTGCTTTTCTG
Organism: Pinus taeda; assembly: GCA_000404065.3. Classification (NCBI taxonomy): domain Eukaryota; kingdom Viridiplantae; phylum Streptophyta; class Pinopsida; order Pinales; family Pinaceae; genus Pinus; species Pinus taeda. Next base: position 206,141 of record APFE030053418.1, read on the forward strand.
AAGTGAAACACCTAAGGTAGGTCTCCAGACATTTGTTGACTGCTTCAGTTTGACCATCAGTTTGCGGATGATAGGAAGTACTGAGTTGTAGTTGTGTACCTTGTAGCTGGAAGAGTTCCTACCAAAAGTTATTGGTAAAGATTGGGTCACGATTAGACACAATGGAAGTGGGCATGCCATGCAATTTGAAGATTTGATCCATGAAAGATTGAGCGACCAAATTCGTGTAAAAGGGTGGGGTAGGGCGCAAAAATGAGCATACTTAAAAAGTCTGTCCACAACCACCATGATGACGGACTTGTTTCTTGACTTTGGAAGACCCGTAATGAAATCCATAGAAACCTCCATCTAGATTGAGGCTGGGATGGGCAATGGCTGTAATGTGCCTGGGGATTTGACTGTTTCTCCTTTATGGCACTGACAAATGTCGCATTCAACTACAAAAGTAAGGATATCCTTTTTCATGCCTGCCCTAGAAAAATGATCTTCGAGTGTGAGGATACATCTTCTAAAAGCCTGAATGTCCTGCAGTGGGAGATGAGTGCAACTCTGCCAAAATGCAGCTTTTGAGGGTGGATGTTGGTGATATTACAACTCTGTCCTTGTAACGAAGAATCTCATCCTGCCACGAGTAGCCCACTGTGGAATTTGGATCTGCCTACAGTTGATTAATGAGTTGGGAGAGTGAGGGATGTGAAAACCATTCCTTGCGAGCCTCTTCAATCCATTCTGGAAAGGGAAGGGAAATTGCGACCAGGGTACTTTCCTCCTCAAATTGGCAGGATAACGCATCTGCTACAATATTTTCGCGCCCTTTCTTGTAAATTATCTCATAATCATATCCCAGCATTTTGGCGAGCCATTTATTTTGTTGTGGCGAGAATGGGCATTGATCCAAAAAATATTTAAGGCTTTGATGGTCTGTGCAGATTTGGAAACGTCACCCCAATAAGTATGGTCGCCAGGTATCTACTGCATGTAAGATGGCCATCATCTCCTTCTCATAGGTAGATTGTCCCAGATTCTTCCCACTTAGTTGTTGGTTCGTGAAGGCCAAGGGTCGACCTTCTTATATTAAGACCGCTGCAATACTCGTACCAGAAGCATCATATTCAATCACAAAATATTTGGTGAAGTCGAGTAATGCTAAGACTGGAGTGGAACACATGGCATGTTTGAGAGCTATAAAGACCTATTGTGCTTCATCATTATAGAGGAATGAATTTTTCTTGAGGAGTTGAGTGAGGGGCCTAGCAATGTGACCATAATTGCAGACAAATTTGCGATAGTAGCCTGTGAGACCCAAAAATCCTCTCAAGCTCTTCAAGGTCTTTGGTTGAGGCCAATCCTGCATTGCCTGGATCTTTTTGGGGTCCACCCTGACACCTTCACACCCCACAATGTGGCCCAAATACTCAAATTCTTCCATGCCAAAAGAGAACTTGGACATCTTGACCAATAATTTATGCTTGCGGAGCAGTTGCAAGAGTAGATCTACATGCTGAAGATGTGTGGCCCAGGTGCGACTGTAGATGAGGATGTAATCAAAGAAAACAAGGACAAATTTTCTGAGATATGGTTTGAGCAAGTGGTTCATAAGGCTCTGAAAAGTTGATGGGGCATTACAAAGACCAAATGGCATGACCAGGAACTCATAATGGCCTTCATGAGTTTGGAAAGCAGTCTTTGGAATGTCTACTTCTTTCATGCGAATTTCGTGATACCTCGAGCGAAGGTCAAGCTTAGTAAAGAATTGAGCCCCATTTAGTTCATCCAGAAAATCATCGTCAACCGAGATGGGAAATTTATCTTTGACCGTCAACTTATTGAGGGCCCTGAAGTTTGGACATATATGCCATTCCCCATCTTTCTTAAGCACCATGACTAATGTTGGGACGAATGACACCTGCCTCCAAGATTTCCTTGATGATTTTTTCAATTTCATTCTTTTGGGCGAATGGATATCTATATGGGCGCAGATTTGGTGGTTGGGCCCTAGGACCAAAGTAATGCTATGATCATGTTCCCCTCTCGAGGGTGGAAGCTCATGAGGCTTGTCAAAGACTGGCAGATGGTTGTTTAAGATTTGTTGCATCTCAGGATGAATATGAAGAGAATTGGATTCGAAGCACTGGATGGCATTAAATTGGGCTATAAATCCATGGTGGCCCTTTTATAACAATTTTTCCATCCGATGTGAGCTGATGATAGAGGGAGCTCCCACCTGGAATCTGCGGAGTGTATGTGTGTGTGGTAGTTCTGCTTAAAGTTTATATATAACTCCTGGAAATTCATTGTGATTGGGCCAAGTGTGTGAAGCCATTCAACACCTAAGACAATGTCGCACCCTCCCATGTGTATGGCAAACATGTGGGTCTTTAACTGATAATCCCCCATTTGAAGTTTGACATTTTCATAGTGGTCTTCACATTTCATTGTCCCCCCATTAGCAATTTGGACCTGGAAGTTAGAAACTGCTCAGACAAAACAATGCACTGCTTCCGCGACTCTTTGATGGATAAAGTTGTGTACTCCCACTATCAATCAAGATTACTACTGGGCGAAGCTTAATAAAAGCTCTGATTTTGAGAGTTTGGGGAGAAGAAATCTGGGCCAAAGCATGCAGCAAGATAACTGGTTCTTCAGGTACATTGTCCTGCTGGTTGTCCTCATCTTCCAAGTGGTGGGGCTTCCTCCGATGAACTGTGATCAGTAGCATCAATTTGAAATAATTTGGGCTCCTTGCATTATGCCCGAGGGAGTATTTCTCATCACAGCAGTAACACAATCCTTGCTTTCTTCTTTCCGCCATTTCTGCTAGTGACACCTTTTGAACCTTGAGTGTTTGGGTAGTGCTTTGAGCCTGGGTGGGGTGACCCTTAGCTATGAAATTTGGGCAATTGGTCTGGGCTGCTAATGCATGTTCTACTTCATGAGCTATCCTGCAAGCATCCAACCATGGGATAGGGTGTTGCAGTCAGAGGTGGGCTTGTATGGCTTCTTTGAGACCACTAACAAAACATTCCAAATAGAACTGATTGTGTAGACCTCCTGTGTGAAAGGCTAAGGCTTCAAAGGATGTAATATATTTGTTCAATGTTCCTGTTTGTCGGAGCTTAGTGAGATGACCCAAATTTAGATTCATGGTCAAAGCGATCCGTAAGAGCTTTTTTGAATGTCTGACAAGTCAAAGGCCTTCCATAGCAACGTTGATGCCATTTCCACCATTGCCATCTTTTATTGTCCAAGTACATGCTACCCACACTAAGCTGAGTCGCATCATCCATGATGTGAGTCAGTGTGAAATATTGCTCCATTTGTGTTATCCATGTGGCCGAGTGAGAGCCATCAAATGTATACATGTCTAGCTTGGGTGGTCGCGACTAGGATTGTTGGTGGGTGCCAAAGAGGTAAAGAGACTGACTAGACTTGCCCTCAATGTTTTCATTGCCAATATATGCCTCCACGCATTCCTCCATCTTGCCCTTTGAGAGTGTTTCATTTAAGTTCTTCAACTACAATAGTACACCTTCCAATTGTGATTCAAGGTTGTCAATCCTTTCATTGGCCATAGCTTGAGGTCTAGTTTGTACCATGCACCAATCCAATGTACTTGAAATTTGGGACCGCTTGAAATTTTTGGCACTAAAAATTGAATGGTACCACCTTGCTCAGCTCATCGATCTGATTCTTATGGGCTAAGTCTCCAATAAGCGTCCTGGGGGGTCTCAGACTTATTTTTATTTTTATTTTTTACTCCGAACAGAGTTTTACTCCTTGCTTAGGAATACTGCAATGGCCGAATCCCAGAAAATTCAATGCTACCCAAAGTCCTGCAAAAATCACATCCAGGTATAGGAACCCACACAATTAGTCAGATCTGAATGGCAGATTTGATTGTTGTGACAGCTACAGAGCCCCAACTACTAGATCTGGATGGCAAATATGATGGATCTGATAAATCTGAATGGTTGATTTGATAGATCTGAATGGAGAAACTGGTTTATGCTATTGCGCAACTCTAATCTAGAAAATATTATGCGTGATCCAGAGATAGAGAAGGGAACTATGGTCTCTAGGTGTGTTAGGTGCTACAGATTGCAATATACATAAGGGTCTGACATTAGTACTCAGCCCAATCTTTCAGGGCATTAACCAAGGAGGATCAACCATACCCTTAGCCATAACCCCTGGCTACCCTATCATACACGCGAGTAATCTCCCTGAGTGCTATTCTCGGTGTACTGTAGTAGCAAGACGGCCGATGGTTTATCTATGGCGAGGTTTCAAGGGAGCTAGGGGGCTTCCAATATACCTAGAGGGTACTTGGAAGAGAGTCTGCGCGCAATTCTGTCTAATACGCTACTACTCAAAGGGGTACCTACAGGGGTTACAAGGGAGTCCAACAAGCGTGACTACCTCTTGTATTTCTTGCATGCATGCCTCCCCAAATCCGCAGGTTTATACGCTCAACGACAAATCCCGTGGTTTAAAGACGCTGGGACACGTCTCTAGCCAAATTTTTTTGTTTGTTAAAAATTGGAGATCCCACCGGCCCTGGAAAGTGCTCTGATACCACTTGTTATGCTCTTAACCTGAAAGACGATATCTGAGTACCAAATATGCGAAGAAATATACCCAGAACATAGAACAATGAGAAATAACAACAAGTATTTTATTATTCAGAAAGCAATGTTCACTTGCCTCTTCGAGGGGGCAACCTCCAATAGAGCTGAGCTCAATTACAAAATAAGACATGATGCTCCTCGCGAGGCGAGTCTCTATCCTTTATATAGGATTCATACATGCAATTACCATGGTTCTTATTAATACCATCTATCTAATACCATTGCCCATTTGCAACTAACTGTGGTCCCTTCATTAAATGCGGGTTAACCACTTACAATTATTAATATGGGCTTTATTGACTCTTTACTTAACTATAACTATGACTTGGTCCTATTACATAAATAAGGGGGTTAGGGTTGGACCCTAACATTATTTGTGAAAAGCAGCTTTGAAGCAATTTTGATTATAGGTTCTAAGACACCTACCTTGTGAATTCTTGCTACTTATGCCACCCACCCGCATATTTTTATTTTTATGATCTTTTAGTTAAAAGAAGCATTTTATCAACTTTTAAAGTCAATTTCTGAAGTCTTCACATATTATAATTCTAATACACACCGAGTATTCAACTTGAGTGGACCTAATGGTTAAGAGCATGTGTTTCCTCCTAATAGGTCACAGGTTCAAAACCAAAAGAGGGTAGAGCATGCATGAAGGTGGGTCCCTTGTCCCACAATCAATAGTAAATACATTGTTATATAAAAAAATAAAAATACCATCTAATCTATGCATGTTTCATGCTTAACTCAAGAAAAAATTAATCATTGGACAAGGGCACACATTCACATCAGACCATTTTGTTGAAGAAAGATAAGGAAGCATGCAAGCACCCACATCCCAGACGGTGTAAGTCCCCTTGAAAAATAAAAATACAACGTATTTTATAGATGTTTCATGCTCCACTCAAGAAAAAACTAATCATAGGACAAGGGCACACATTCACATCAACACCATTTTGTTAAAGAAAGACATGGAAGCATGCAAGTGCCCACATCCTAGATGGTGTAAGTCCCCTTGTTATAGTCAGGAAACATAGTGCAAGACCTGTTATTAAATCCATAGATATGGGGCTTATGGAGCTATCCAAATTTCAGGGATGAATGTAAAGTATGTTAAAAATAAGAACATACTAACAACTACACAAATAAGGAAAAGGACTGATCACCATTATTGCAACAACTTCTGTGTAAGCTACATAGACAAAATGGTTCATTCCATTTTCAGAGAAATTTTGGTAATGATATTCATTCCTGCAATGCATGCATGAGCATAAAAAATAGCAATATGGGGTTTGAATGAGGCCAACCAACTACCCATCTTTTCATAGTATAGCCTAGAAGAACTTAACAAATCAAAATTAACGTTTTCCAAAGAACTTAACCAATCAAAAATAACCTCTTAAACTCTTTGGAAAACTAATATGTAAGGGGATTTAATTCAAGTTAATTTCATTCTCTTCAAATGTCAATGAAACTTCATGCAATGAATTGAGCTATGAGGATGATGTAGTTTATGTTAGAATCTCCCATTAGTCTTTTCATTGTTTTTCTTTATGTGTCTCGCTGAAAGCATTCCTAACAATCCCTGAAAGGATTCCTAACAATCCCCAAAATGTTCATAGTGCCATGACCAATACTTCCAACACCCTCAAACATTTTCATTAAAACATCTCAATGCTTTTTTCTATGTTGAAATTCTCAGCATTAGACCATTTCTCAATTTGTTTGTTTCAGATATTCAGAGACTGCATTTTTCTTTGTCAGTTGATTTGAGCATGGTTTCATCAATACTTTACAATATAATATGATTATATTATTGCTAAACTGTCACTATCCTCTTATTCTTCTTAATGATTATACCCTCAATTTTAATAAAAAATATCACAACATTTTAAAAGCAAGATAAAATTGTAGAGGAAGCCATATCATGGGGAGCCAAACAAAGGGAGAATGATTCAAAAGAAAATTCATGACAATTGCATTAACAAAATATAGCATTTTAGGACACCAGCTTTCATGTCCAAATTAGTATCTAACAACTTATTTATATTTTGTAAGTGTTGTGCATCTTAGGATGGAGATAAAACACACCCAATTAATGACTTCCGATTTTTTCAAAATACAGTGTAAAACCGAGCCGTGTCAAAGTTGCACTACTTAGAAATCCTGCAACCAGATAGCTTGTTTGCAATCCATTGCTCAACCATCTTCTAAGAATGAAGTCATTGATCAACTGAAACCTCATGAGAAAATCCTAGCAACACAAATTGTGTCATGTTTTTATAAGACCTCCAATGCCCAACAACCTTATCGTTCACAACCCATATACTCCTTCCCGTGTTAAAAAACTCATTGGTTCCATACCAATTCATTGTTCTCATCCATTATGTATTATTGACAACTCCATCTTGGATATCATAATGGCCTTGATACAAGAAATATTCGTTGTTGTTTCTCAAATGGTCTAGATCTCGAGTTGTCTTAGTCTCTGCAATGTGATTTGAATTCTCCTAGTATACATCTGAATGGAATAATTTATCTATAGCCAAAGTCTAATATCTATCTAATCGACTATGTGTTCCCCTCAAATTGCAGATTGATAGGCTACGTAAAACACTTAGGCACCGTGAGGACGTGTACAGAGCATTGGAAAGAGCCTTCACAAGACCTCTAGGGTTTCTCCCTCGTCTTCCATCATTTCTTCCTCTAAAGGTATACTAAAACTTGATATACAGAGCAAGCTTTAGTAGATGATCAAAATGGTTGACTGAATGTCCTCAATATCTCGTTCGCAAGCATATTGTTTGAGTGCAAAGTTAGCATTTAGAATTGTAGATGAAACGACATGGGCATATATTTCACTTCCCTTATTCATGTAAGAAAGTTTTATAATTCCTATTCAGAATTCCCAAACCATATCATATTCTTTTCTTCAAATGATGGATCTCCTTCCCTACTGCAAGGGAAGCACAGGTAAAACCAATTTTATAGAGGAACCTATAATGGATTGATAGTCAGAACTATTTTGTAAGGGATAGATTTCTGTTCTAATTGGAGGTCTTCACAAAGATAATGTTCCAATTATTTAATTTCTCAAAATAGTTTTGTCCTTGTGGAGGGGTCTAGAGTCGATTATAGTATTTGACATATATGCTTTCTTTGTGGCTTGGTCTAACAAAGTAGTTTCTTGTCGAAGTAATAATGCTTGAGGAAGAAGTTGTATGCCTAGAGGAACAAATTTTACACGTGAGACCATGTATGTATTAGAATGAAGAGCATGCCCCATCATCTACAAAGTAGAAGGCACTGCTTGGAAATGCTGAACAATTGATGGAAAATAGAATACTACGTAGGAAGATATTTATCTGAGTATGTTAGGAAACAGGGAAAACGATATTATTTTTGTGGAAGCTTGCTTCATTCCATGAAAGGGAGTTCACCAGATAGGAATATGAGAACACCGAATAGAGTCCCTGAAACAAATAATAGGGCTTTGGAAACTGGAAGTTTACATAGAAGGCAACTATCTATGGGCTCTATACCAGACACCTAGGGCCTCTTCTTTCTATCGTAGACTATGAATGGCATCTTTTCTATTTAGAAGCGGGTTGTAATAATAAAGGCATTAGAGCTGTCAGCAAAGCACAAGAAATCAAGGATACCATTAATTAGCTATGAGAAAGAGAATAAGTCACATTTGAAAGAAAATAACCTACATTCTTTGCCTCCAGTCCCAAAAGGAAAGGTTGGAGCTTAGAAATAGGCCTCACTGATTCGTACAACTCTTATGGAGACGTAGCCCCCAACACCAAAAATAAAGGTAATAAATTTGGAATCATGTATGTTAGAAAAACACTTATTAAGAAGAATCATGCATCATAGAAGAATACTTATTTAGCAAGTGAGCATCTTTTAGCTTCTTAGCACCATTTGATATTTTAAGTATAAACTACATGGGTATCTATATATCATATGAGTATAGTTTTTTTTTTCCTAGAAAAAAATTATGAATTCATTACAAGTAGAAAAGAACTTACATTTCTTATGTGCACATGCACTTTCAGAATATCGTATGAGTAGAGATATTGATTCAATTTATGTATGATATTATAACATTTACCAGACAGAGCATACTCCCCTATGTGCCACCGTATCCTGTCTTGCTATGTGTTAGATGATTCAAAAATTTTTCAACACTTATTTCTAAATAAAATATCGATCACTGTATGACATTGCCATTGAATAGATACAATGTCATTTTCCTCTGAAGATTTCACACATTATACTTTTTCCTTGTTTGAAGATAGTTTAAATTTTTTTCTTAGCTTTCAAACTAGGACTTTCAAAAACTTATTCGACTTGTAAACTTATCACCTCTAGCTTTCTGGATGCCCTCTTTAACTCAACAATAGACATAACTTGCCTTTGGTATGCAACTTTAGTTCTTTGGAAACTCCTATTTTCATAAATTTAAATTGTGGATTGTTGCACCAGTAAATTTATCACCTGTAGCTTTCCAGATGCCCTCTTTAACTCAAAAATAGACATAACTTGCCTTCATTATGCCACTTTAGTTCTAGGGAAACTCCTAGCCGAAAAAATTTAAACTGTGGACTATTTCACCAAATTTAGTCTCAATAAAATTATTAGATGCCTCAAGATCAAGGGGTCATTGCTCTACTACCGAGTAGAAATATTTACCACACACGGGAAAAGAGGAAAGAATCAATGATTTATTTGATCAAATGTAGAAGGAGAGAGCCTCAAGTGTAGAAGAGATTATCATTCACAACCTATATACTCCTTCCCATGCTAAAAAACTTGTTGGTTCCATACCAATTCATTGTTCTCATCCATTTTGTATTGCTGACAACTACATCTTAGATATCATAATGGCCCTGATACAACAAAACAGGAACCTCTTCTAGTACCTTCTCCACCTTCCACTTCACACTCTTCATTATATCATTTGCCATAATTCTGTGGACCCTGGGATTGTAGGGTACCCACTCCACACCATGTTCGACATTTAGTGCCCCCTTTACTGATCTCTGGTTCAAGAAAGGTGCAAGGTAGTCCTTTCCATTAGGAGAGCAATGGTAAGGAACAATCCTACTCACCTCCAAAGGAGTTACAACTCACATTCTCAATCCAGTCCAACAAATATTTCCTACCCTTGTAGGCTTGAAACCACTCTTGTTTATGCATGAATTCCAAAACCCGTTTTGCCATTTCCTCCACATGGGTTTTCTGGTTTCCGTCAATCAACCCAAAATGGTATGCAATAGTGGCATATGTTTTCACTTGAATTTCTAGGTCTCTTAGCCCATTTCCAATCAGAAGCCCACCAAGAGGGAATGGAATTTTTGAGCCACCATAACTGAGTGAACCCAATTATGCATTCTCCATTGAATTATTTTTAGATTTCATTAAAATACAATGACCCAAAGTAGGAACATACTTTCCCGCATATCTCTCACCTGCCACAAACCAAAGGTAGTTACTGTATTCTGGAACTAAGTTGTAAAGCTCCTCCAAAGTGGTATATAGATGTTCTGCAACCTTGTTATGGTCAGTAGGGATGTCCTCGACCTTCTCTACTATGATGTATCCTGAACCCACTGGACTATCAATGAATAAAACACCAAATTTACGGTTCCATGGTGAGTCATTTTGATAGAGTTTGAGGTTTGATGAGATTCTCTATGCCCCAATTCATAGAAATTACCATTCATGCTTGAGCAGTCTGGCCCCCTTGCATCTTAGAATTATGAGTGTCTCTACAATGGGTATATTCGGCTTTATTGCATAAAATGCGTAGAACAATCTTGCTTCAGAGGATGCCTTTACATTTAAATACCTAGGTCTCCATGGCAATTCTTCCTCTGGCTTTTGTCATCTCCAGATACTTGGCCACAACGAAGCTCACATATCTGTAAGTTCTTTACATTACTTACATGCTGCAGTGCTCGTATATAAGTTCTTTGTTCTTTGCATTTGATAGCTAAAGGGAATCGATCTTTCCCCTACCGTGCAATATATGCTACCTCCTTATAGTTTATCTCCGCTATTTTCACTCGATCAACTGGAACCAACAAATGGATCAATTACTAGATCTGCTACCAGACTGTTGTTCGAGAGGCTATATGCATTTTGCATTAACAGTGTAGAGTAATTGTTTTCCTTTCTTAACTATTAATCCAAGGGCACAAACAATTTTAATCGTCTAACATTTGATTGGATGCTCCAGACCGAGACACAGTGGAAATTTGGGAAATTGATTTCACACGGAAACGCCTTACGGCGTAATTATGAGTATTATGTAATATTTGTTGGAGGTTAAATCACAACTATCCACTTAATAATTATTGATAATCAAATTAAAATTATAAAAACCCAATTCTAAAATAGACACACTTATCCATGTAAATATTAAATTTAAATTATAAATATAGAATCCACATTTTTTTTTAAAATATTTGAAGTATGAATTCATAAAATAATAAATTATCAATATATATTATTATATTTCTTATAATTAATATATAATTATAAAGTTGTGTTATTTACGATTTATTATTTAAATATAATTAAATAAATATATTAATTAATGTGTTAATAGATTTCATAATAAAGTGAATGACAAAAATCATTATATCTCATCAATGATTCAAAATCTCTATATACATAAATAATCAAAATTTTTCTTGTTTACAAAAAAAGAGGTCTCATACATTAATACATTAATGAGTGTTCCTCATCTTACAAACAAAAAAGTCTCATGAATAAATTGTTGTCTCACTAGTGATCTTAAAATAATAATAATAATTATAATGTTTCACAAAAGTAAATTATAATATAATAATAAGTTTTAATGATTATAGCAAAAGCTTATTGTGGGAGAGATAATTACTTGTTTGTGGGAGGTTTTGAATATGTGAACTATTAATAAATTAAAAGTTAAGATGAATCTTTTTAGTAAACCTATGTTGTAATAAAGTGATGGCTAGAATTATGATAAAAGAAGTATGATGAATAATATATCAATATATTTTTGCATCAAAAGGTATTTTCTACAACTTAGTATGAGTGAGACGTATAAATCCTTCAGTTCTCAATGTGAAATTAATATATATCATTTAAAGTAATATTAACACTTAGAAAAACATATTTAAAGGTTGGTCATAAATAAAATATATAAAATATCCTTGTATGGGGCGAAGAGGGATTAGTTAAGGGTGTGACCATCATCATCTCATGCAATGCATGAGATAGACATGCCCACATCCCCTCACAAATATGGTATATCAAAGCATGGGAACCTCTGTCCTCATAGCTTGTGAATTTATGATGTTTAAACATGATCCTTCTTCCTTCGGGTGAGGTAGTATCTTGGTTAGAGAGATCAAAAAATTTATGTAGGTTTCCAATTGCTTCATGGTTATGGTCATAATGGAGCTCTATCTTCCAAGAAAAATAACTCTCTCTTATTTTATTTCGATTTTCCATCAACCTCTCCCTATGGATTTCTATAAGTGCATATGTTGTTCTTATCTTCCTTTCTGTAAGTGGCCTTGTTGGATATGTAGCAGACTGTTGGCTAAGTTTTTGCACTCTCATTCATTTTGTTGTGGCCCTCCTCTTGAGTTTGGCCTTCTTATTATAAAACACTCTAGCTATATCTTGTGTTTCTCCCCTTCTAGTTAGCGACAATAAGAATCATCAAAGGACCTGGTGTAGACATGGTAGAGATGGAATATTATCTTTAGGAGGCTCGTGGGCTCATGTTTTCACTTAGGTCTTGGATAGGATTTTCCATGAGTAGATTCCCCTGGAAATTCGGGATGAGTTGCATGAAGAAAAGGATGAGGTCAAGGGTGAATATATTAGTATATCATATTTAAGAGTTTGCAATAGTCATAGCCTAGGTGCTTGACATAGGGCACACTCATGGCCATCAAAACCAATATGTGTATACAATCGACTTATTCTAGCTTATGAAGTCTCCACTCAGAAAGGTTCTTCTTTATAGGAACGATGCTAAGTATGAGATTCTCTTGACATTGGATGATATTTAGCTTTAGCTAAAGGAAATGGATGGGTGGTAGGCATGTTTAGAAGAAATTGTAGCACTAGGTCTTGGACCCAACAACTACTTCCTAGATGAGCCAATGCCTATTGAGGTGGATGCTTTAGTTTCCTCTTAGTTTTCATTAATGCTTAAGCACTTTCAATTATTTTTTCTCTTAGTTTCCTTCGAACTTATTAAGATGATTTTGTTATGTGTAGTTAGTCTTCTTGATTCCCTATAGCATAGACAATAATCCTTTATTAATTTTTGGTCTATTATTGTTCTAAAAACTACATGGACTGATGGTCTCTTATTTTGTCAATAGTTTAGTTTTTTTCAAATTGAAAAAACTTGAGGAAACTTGTGCACATAGAGGGAGTTGATCTCTCTCTCTCACACACACACACACACACACACACACACATATAACTAGTGACCTACTTTGGGGTGACAAAATCCAGTCCAATAATATATGTGATATTTTAAAAAATCTTAATGGTGTAAGTTTTACAGAATATCCCTAAAATACATAAACTTTGAAAAACATAAACTAAATAGGAGGGAGAGTAGTGCCATTATTGTTAGTTGTCTCTACTGGTACAACAATGAGAGGTCATTTAAGTCAGTGATGATGGACTACCCTGTATAGGAAAGTAACTGAAGAGTGTAGGAAGAGGTCTACACAAAGAAGGAGAATGAAAAAAGAAAAAGTACCATGACATGCACAAGGGAGAGCAATCCTTAGTCCTAGAAGAGAGTCATCCATGAAACCAATAATACTGGGTGCCAGTCATCCTCACTTAAAAAAACAATCGCCTAAGATATTGAAATCCCTTTTGAGCTTGAGCCATATAATACCTTTATCATTGATTAGAAGTCCAACATCAAACCCCATTTGCATGATATTCATAAACTCACCTTAATCATGTGAAGCAAGAGTTGATTATTCATAACAATGATACTATTTGTAAGTCCACTATCAAACACCATTTACACCATATTCATACATTCACCTTAATCATGTGGAGCAAATATGTTGTAATGTGTTGTAATGGAATAAGTCACATCTCTCCCTAATGAAAAGCACATGGAATTCACATGCACATACCACCCCTTTATTTTGATTGTCATAGTTTTCATAATAGTTAGTTTTATAATAGTGTAAAACCCATATGTCTCCTCGTGGGCTGATGAGGTGTTTTTCTCATTGGGATGTTATCCCCTCCACCCAATTTCAAATGCCACATGGAGACACCATGGCCCTTCATTGTAAGGCTAGAAAGATAAGTGTTCTAGTTGAGTCTGAAATATCGGCTCTGTTTTTCGTTGATCTTTGGACTTCTCAGTCCTGGATTGAACTATGATTTTTTGATATATGTAGCTTGCAAGTTGTTGTATATATATGGGAAGGTTATTAGTTTCCACAACCATTTTCTATTTAAAAATAGCATGAAAGAATAAGTTTAACTTAATTCATGTCCATTTTATGGATACATCTTTTTAGTTAAAGAATAAAAGAAATATACTATAATGAAAGTTGTATGAATAGTGTGGATCTTATATGTCATGATGATAATAAAAGAAAATAAAAATAAGTGTTAACAAAAAGAAAAGGTAAATATAAAGTAATAATGTTAGAATATTTACAATAATATGTTGTTGATTAATTTTTATGAGATTGATATTAATTTATTAGATTTTATTAAATAAATTTAATTATTGCATTTTGTTATTACTATTTTGGATTTCATAAGTTAATAGGTTATAACTATGAATAAAAATGATGAGTCAACATTTGTGGATAATAATTAATGATGATTGTCCCCACTATTAGTTTGATAATTAAATTATGATAGATTTTCTCATTATATAAACAAATATTATAACTAGCACAATCATAATAAATATAGTTGATACAGACTAATCGACATGAGACAAATATACTACTCATATCCTTTCATAAAATATGTAATCTATAATTTAAATAGCTCTTATGTAATATCCAACTACATAGACAAGTACACACTATTAGCCATGGGTGATCCCAAGTGAAAGTGGACATCAAAAGAGGAAGCAACTTTGTGAGTGCACATAGGCATGCCACAAGAAAATGGAAAACCATTCTATAAGACCGAGAGTTCCAACCTGATGCAGGAGCCTCCAACTCAAGGTGAACAAAAATGAACATGTTTGTTTCCCAGGTTACATGTAGACAGGTTGACAGGTCATTGTACTTGAGCCTTTTAATTCCTTTAATTTCTAGCATTTAGGAGTTGACAGCATGTTATGTTTTCTTAATTTCATTTTAATTTCTTTTAGCTACTGTTTTGAATTAATCATAGAATTTAGGTGAACAGAAATTAATAGTTATCCAATGTAACTTCTTGTAACTGTTCACAGTTTCTAAAACTATTGAGCAACTCATACAAAAAAAAGAAAAATGAGACATTGGAAGGATTGATTCCATCATAGCAGAAGACTGAAATATAAATCATACAAAGATTTTTTCAAGATCATCCGAGTCCATTCGCAACTGAGTATACTTTTCTTTTCATTACATGATAATATTGAATGTATGATAAATAGTGGCAAGAAATGGTAAAACAATTGTTTTCTATAGGCATCAAAGGAACGACAAAGTCGACAAGGCCGAGAGCAGGTGGGCATAAGTACACCAAACCCACGAACTGAGTTACAGTCAAGTATAAAAAAAAATTTCCAGAAACATTACATAGTCACAACTACCAGAACACACTAGTTGTTTTTGACAAAAGCAATCACCAAAATAACCAGGGGGTTCCACACAAGCACAAATTCATTACAATAACCATCATGTAACATTTCAAACTGAAGCACTGTAAACTTCTTCACGAAATATCGCACAGTAGTATTTATATAAATATTTTAATTAGTAAAATTCCAAGGTAGATAAATTACATTGCGTGTTCGATAAATAAACTGGACTCAAAACCCCCAATGTTGAAAAGACAAGTAACCTAGCTATAAGTGCCAAGACTAGAACCCAGAAAATGCTTGTTTGACAAGCTAAGAGCCGTGACCGCACACAGTACCAAAACCATTACAAACAGAGAGCTTCCATGCCAAAAAAAACTATTGACGAAGTCGAACTAGAGAACAACTGAAAGGAGAGCCAAAGCTCTAACTCTAGAAACCCTAACTGCTAGAAAGTAAAAGCAAGACAAGACCCTACCCATTTGGGGCCAAGAGAAACAGAACCAAAGTCCACACTTGAGGCGCTCAACAAGCCACCTGCAAGAATAACCGCAATATATATTAAAGACATGAGAGCATTGAAGCCTGAAAAGGAGTAAAGGAGGGCGAGGGTTTGCAAGCACAAAACTTACCAGAAAGGCAACATCGAACTGGAGAAGAGTTTCAACTAGTCGCCAACCAGCAAGGGAACCTTACTCACACAGGAGCAATTCCCTTAGTACCACCAGAAAAATCGACAAAGCAGTTAAAACATAGAGGGAGGACTTACCATCATTTTGCTGAAGAGATGAGACTGAACGCTAAGACCCTTGATGGTGGTGACCTGATGAATTGTAGACAAATAACTAGTTAAACAGTAGAGAACATTCGGTGACAGAAGAAAGAAGCATAATAACAAGTGCATTCAAAAAATAGTGACTACGAAAAGCACCCACGAAACCAATAGGTTGGAGAAGCCCAGTGGAAGACCATAGAAGGCCAAATCTCAAGCCCCTCGAGCTCATTGACAGAGTGAAAAGCATAAATAGAGCCATCTCGTTAACATAACCTAGATAGTAGAGCCAGGTTGAGGCTTAGGACTACTAAAAAAGCTCAGTGAGCAGAGCCGAGGCTAAGGCCACAACACCACTGCAACAAACTGCCAATAGTTGTAGAAGAGTAGTTGAGAAACCCTCTCGGTTACCAGAGAACAAAATGAAATGCCAAGTGAATGGAGGATAGGAATGTAATCCAAAAGGTGGGATAGTGCATTTCGAGGATGGGACAGGTGTTCCCCTCACAACAGTTGGCAAGTACTGGGTATTAATTAAATAATCAAAATTTTAACCACCAAATCACCGAGAATACCATAATTATAATCACCACATTAATCACAACTTAATTGATTGATTAAACGCGAGGTTCAAAAGGGCTGGACCCATCAAATTTTGGTATCAGAGCAGGATTGAGTTTCCATAAGAAATGGAAGTTGGAAGACGAGGTCGTGGGAGATGTATTCGAAGAGTAGCAGAGGAAGGCTTACGGGAAGAGATTAGGATCTTGAATGCCTGTTTGGTGGCTGTAGAAGCAGGAAGGAGAAGGGATTCAGAAGTAGGGGATGACAGTGAAGAAGAAGCTGTGGTTACAACAGATGGATCAGATGAGGAAGGACCTGAAATCAGGTTATTGAGGTCGGTTTTGTTGGTTAGCAGTAAGCCAAAGCCTGAAATTCCGAACTATGATGGTAGTTTGTCCATAGAAGTGTTGTTGGATTGGATTAGCAAGCTGGACAAATATTTCAAATGTGAGGAGGTCAGCAAAGATAGGAGAGTTAATTTCACTGCTACCAAGCTGAAAGGACACGCAGCCCTGTGGTGGGATAGTGTCCAAGCAGAAAGAAGAAGAATGAATAAGTTACTAATTAGGAAGTGGCCTAGAATGGTCGCCAAGATGAAGGGCAGGTTTTTGCCCAAAGATTACCAGATTTCTCTGCATCGACAGGTACAAAATTTGAAGCAGAGAGGAATGACAGTGAAATAATATACTGAAGAATTCTACCGGGTGAATTTAAGAGTTGGTTATACGGAAGACACCTTGGAAAAGATAGCCAGGTTTGTGAATGGCCGAAGGCTAGAGATATTGGATGAGATAAGTATTCTTTCCCCGAGGAATATAGAAGAAGCATAAAAGAGTGCCTTGAAGGTAGAAGAAAAGATTACAAGAAAGCAGAATGCTAGGAGAGGACAAGGAACTGGTAGAGGGAAAGGGCAATCTTTTGGCAGAGGGAGAACTGCCAACAATAGTGAAGAGGGTAGTAGTTCCAAAACTTCAGGGACAACAGAGAAAGAGGGAAACACTAGAGGAGGAAGGCCATATCAGAGAGGAAGGGGAAATGGCCGAGGTAGAGGAGCTACCTACTAGTGTTGCAAGTACCACAAGTGGGGCACAGGTCTTTTGAGTGTCCTGAAGGAGAATAGGTTGGCCAAAGAGGAGAATATGTTGCACAACCTGAGGAAGCAGAGGCACCACCCCAGGAGGTTGAGAATGTGCCGGAGACAAGGGAAGCCTTAATTTTGAATAAGGTACTGCTGAAGCTAGCAAACGAGACAACTGAACAGGAATTATTCCGGATAGTCAGTAAGTCACACGGAAAATGCTGCAAGTTGATTATCGATAACAGGAGCACGAATAATCTAGTTGCCACAGAGATGGTGGAGAATTTGGGTTTGAAACGGTTGAAGCACCCCACTCCCTATAAGGTGTCCTGGTTGCAAAAAGGCCATCAACTCTTGGTTGATGAACAGTGTGAAGTTGAGTTCCATATTGATAGATACAAGGACAAGGTTATTTGTGATATTATGCCTATGGACTTATGTCACATACTGCTAGGAAGACCATGGCAGCATGACAGAAAGGTAGTTCATGATGGAAAGATAAACTGTTACAAGTTTGTCAAGGATGGATTAGACACACGCTTGTACCCATCAAGGAGGAAGAAGTGGTAGAAACTAGTGGAACCAAAGCATTGCTGGTGGGAGGAAAGGAATTTTTGAAATAGATCGAAGACAGCGAGATAAAATATGTTGTGAGGAGACAAAAAATAGTGCTGTTACAGACTGAAATTGCAGATTTGCCTGAAGAAATTCAGGACATGTTGCAGAAGTTTAGTGACATTGTGGTGGATGATTTGCCAGATAAATTTCCTCCTAAGAGAAGTATCAGTCATCACATAGACTTTATACCCGAAGCTAGTTTACCGAACAAGGCAGCGTACCAAATGAGTCCTAAGGAAAATGAGAAGATTAGAAAACAAGTATAGGAATTGCTAGATAAGGGGTTGATAAGGGAGAGTTTAAGTCCCTATGCAGTTTTCCAATAGTTTTAGCCCCCAAAAAAGGAGGAGAGTGGCGAATGTGCTTAGATTCGAGAGCCATCAATAAGATTACCATCAGTTACAGGTTCCCATTGCCACGAATGGATGACATGATGGACTGTTTGAGTAGGGCAGCATATTTCTCGAAAATCGATCTGAAGAGTGGTTACCACTAGATCCGAACTAGAGAAGGGGATGAATGGAAGACAACTTTCAAAACCAATGAAGCGCTGTATGAGTGGCTGGTAATGCCATTCGGGTTAAGCAATGCCCCTAGTACCTTTATGCACTTGATGAATGAGATGTTAAAAGAATTCATTGGAAAGTTCATGATTGTATATCTTGATGATATACTGATTTTTAGTAAAACCAGAGAAGAACATTTTCGACATGTTTGAAGTGTGCTAGAGAAGTTACAACAAAACAAGTTGTTGATAAATCTGACAAAATGTTGTTGTTGTTTTTTTTTTTTTTTTTCTCAGCAGGAATTGATTTATTTGGGTTTTGTGATTGCAGAAAATGAGCTAAAAAAGGACCCAAAAAAACTGCAGCTATCATTAGTTGGCCATCCCCAAAAAGTCTGTTCGAGGTTCGTAGTTTTCATGGGTTGGCAAGTTTCTATCGGAAGTTCATAAGGAATTTTAGTGAGATATGTGCACCTATGTTGGACACAATAAAAAAGGCAAGTCAGCCTTTCTGTTGGACTGAAGCGGCAGAGAAAAGCTTCTAGACCTTGAAGAAGAAGATCACTGAAAGGCCGATTTTGAGGTTACCTGATTTTAACAAACTGTTCCAAGTTCGTTGTGATGCAAGCGGTACAGTTATTGGGGCCATACTTAGCCAGGAAGAAAAACTGGTTGGTTATTTCAGTGAAAAGTTGAATGAAAGTAGGTAGAAGTATTCGTCTTACGATAAGGAGTTCTATGCTGTCGCCCAAGCATTGAAGCATTGGAGACACTATTTGCTTAGTAATGATTTTTTTTTTTTTTTTTTTCCTGTTAACTCTGCATTGCAGTACATTATGCAGTAGCATAAGCTGAACCACAAGCATGCAAAGTGGGTTGAGTATTTGCAGAGTTTCATGTTCGTATTGAAGCACATTAGTGGAAAGGCCAACAAGGTAGCAGATGCATTGAGCAGGAGAGCACGATTTGAACACCTAAAAGATTTGTATCAGATGGATGTGGATTTCAAGGAGGCTTATGAAGCTTTCCATAATCTTTTGTTGAGGAACAATAGTCCATGGCTAGACTATAACTTACAGGAGAAACTGTTGTTTAAAGGGGGAAAACTATGTATTCCTGACTGTTCGATGAGGGAGAACATCCTTCAAGAGAAGCACAACGGAGGTCTTGCCGGACATTTTGGCATTGATAAGACCTTAGATCAGCTCAGTCACTTTTATTACTGGCCAAAGATGTGAAGGGATGTGCAACGATTTGTAACTAGGTGTAAAGTGTATCAGTTGGCAAAAGGACATAGTCAGAATGTGGGACTCTATACACTACTGCCTATTCTAAGTAAACCATGGGATTCAGTCAGCTTGGACTTTGTCTTGGGTCTACCAAGAATGCTGTGAGGTTATGACTCTGTCATGGTGGTAGTGGACCGATTCTCAAAGATGACACATTTCATCCCTTGTAAGAAAACCAATGATGCCACTCATGTAGCACACTTGTTTTTCACAGAGATAGTCAAGCTGCATGGCCTACCTAAGTCCGTTGTTTTCGACAGGAACGTGAAATTTACAAGACACTTTTGGCGCACCTTGTGGAAGAAGTTGGACACACAGTTGAGTTTCAGCTTCGCTTATCACCCACAGACTGATGGACAAACAGAGGTGGTGAATAGGAGCTTGGGAAACCTGCTACGGAGCTTGATTGTAAAAAAATCATGGATGTGGGATCGTGTACTTGCCCAAGCAGAATTTTCTTATAATGATTCACCAAACCAAAGCACTGGGTAAAGTCCTTTTCAGATCTTGTATGGCATGCATCCTCACGGAGTACATGAGCTACGAGACCTACGACAGCTAGAATGAAGGAGTGCTAACGGGGAAGATTTCGCCAAGGCAGTGAATGACCTACATGAGCAGGTAAAATCTAAGTTGCAGGACAAAAGTCAGCGGTATAAATAGCAAGCAGATCTAAAATGGTGGGAGGTGCAGTTTAATGTGGGAGATGATGTTCTCGCACATTTACACAGAGAAAGGTTCCCTAGCAGTGAGTAGAACAAGTTGAAGTTTAAAAAGATTGAACCTTGCAAAATTCTGTGTAAATTCTCTAAGAATGCATATGAATTATAGCTGCCCCTAGGAATAGGCATATTGCCTATCTTCAACATGGTAGATCTATTCCCATACACTGCCGATCCTGAAGACGACAGTACGACATGACCAGAACAGGACACCCAGACGGAAAGGGGTCCTTGGATGAAGCAAATGCCTTCAGCTCAACCTCTTGAGATCGAGAGAATTCTCTATACATAGGTGGCTAAGCGAACTTGCAGGAAAGAGTACCTTTAGTACCTTGTCAAGTGGAAGAAACGTCCCATTGAGGACAGTTCGTGGTTCGACGCGGCGCATATACAGCGTGCAGGATATTATGTCGAGAAGCTCATGGAACGGAGCCATCAATTTTTGTTACCTTGGGAGACTGATGCAAGAGCATCCAACTCAGGGTAAAAAAAAACGAATGTGTTTGTTTCACAGGTTACATGTAGACATGTTGACAGGTCATTGTACCTGAGTTTTTTAATTCCTTTAACTTCTAGCATTTAGGAGTTGACAGCACGTTATGTTTTCTTAATTTCATTTTAATTTCCTTTAGCTACTTTTTTGAATTAATCATAGAATTTAGGTGAACAAAAATTAAAAGTTATCCAATGTAACTTCCTGTAATTGTTGACAGTTTCTAAAACTATTCAGCAACTCATACAAAAAAAGAAAAATGAGACATTGGAAGGATTGATTCCATCATAGCAGAAGACTGAAATATAAATCATACAAATAATTTTTCAAGCTATAGCCAAAGCTCTGATATATATATATATATTCTAGAAACCCTAACTGCTAGCAAGCAAAAGCAGGACAAGACACTACCCGTTTGGGGCCAGCAGCAACAGAACTGAAGTCCACACCTGAGGCGCCCGACGAGCCACCTATAAGAACAACCGCAATATATATTAAAGATGTGAGAGTATTGAAGCCTAAAAAGGAGTATAGCAGGGTGAGGGTTTGCAAGCACAAAACTTACCAGAAAGGCAACATCGAACTGGAGAAGAGTTTCGACCGGTCACCAACCAGCAAGGGAACCCTTCTCACACAAGAGCAAGTCCCTTAGTACCACTAGCAAAATCGACAGAGCAGTTAAAACATAGAGGGAGGACTTACCATCATTTGGCTGAAGAGTTGAGGCCGAACGTTGAGACCCTTGATGGCGGCGACCTGATGAATTGCAAACAAATAACCAGTTAAATAGCAAAGAACATTTGGTGATAGAAGAAAGTAGCATAATAACAAGTGCATTCAGAAAAATAGTGACTACAAAAAGCACCCACGAAACCTATAGGTTGGAGAAGCCTAATAGCAGACCACAGAAGGCCAAATCTCGAGCCCCTCGAGCTCATTGAGGAAGTGAAAAGCATAAACAGAGCCATCTCGTTAATAGAACCTAGATAGCGGAGCCAGGTTGAGGTTCAGGATTACCAACAAAGGTCAGTGAGTGGAGCCAAGGCCGAGGCCACAACGACATTGAAACAAACCACCAATAGTCACATAAGAACATCCGAGAAACCCTCTCCGTTACTAGAGAATGAAATGAAATGCCAAGTGAACAGAGGATATGAGTGTAATCCAAAAGGTGGGATAGCGCATTTTGAGGATGGGATAGGTGTTCCCCTCACAATAGTTGATAAGTACTGGGTATTAATTAGACAATCAAAATATCAACCACCAAATCACCGAGAATCCCATAATTATAATCACCACATTAATCACAATTTAATTGATTGATTAATCGCAAGGTTTAAAAAGGCTGGACACATCACAACTCTACCTCGTAGCTTGTTCCAATGTTGACTTCAAGGACAAATGGTGAAACCTTATGGATGTTATATGGGTCGCTAAGGTTCTAAAATTTTTAAATTAAAATCCATTGTTGTGCCTCCCTCTTTAACTCCCTTCTTTCTCCATTGTTATTGTGCTTCTTTCCTTAGCTCCCTTCTTTTCCCTACAAATCTTGCTATTACAATGCTCGTAAACTCCAGAACACTAATATTTTCAACAAATATCATTATTTATTTTACTAAGAGCATTTCAACAAGTGCTAGAAATCATTTGTCATGGTGCAATTACTAGAAATCATTTGTCATGGTGCAATTACTATGAAACAATTTTAGAAAACCTCATAAGATTGGTAAAGGAAGTACATGGAAATTCTTGCTTTTAGATGACGAAGGATGGGTTTTCTTTGTCCCCAATCTCCCAGCAAGAGTAAGTGAGCAAAAATGGAGAAAAATAAGCCAAATTAAAAGAAATGAGAAAAATTAAAATTAAAATGCAAACTACCTAGATACTTTATTATTGTTGAAAAGGTTTAAAATTAAAAAAAAAAATCAAGATTAAATTTTAAGTTTAATACCATTTTATATTTTTTTACAACAATAAGAAAATATTCGAAATTTATTAAATCCTAACCGTTCATCTAATACTTTTTATTAAAAAATATGAAATCGTAATTCCAAAATAAAATTAACTATCAACATAAATTGTAGAATTGAGGCTTCTGTGATTCATTATAGTTGTAAGAAGAGTTTCGGCGTAAATCACATGAGAAAGACTTTTGTCGACGCGTTTCGAACCAACTAGTGTGGTTCATCGTCAGGACAAGTTGAAGACAGATCTGGCCTAGCATGTTAAATAGCAGAGCAGAGACTCCAACGGCTACAAAACGGCTATATTTGACCCTGGGACCAAGGTAAAAAATCAACATAAATATCATATATTATAAAATAATGTAATTATTGGAAAGCTTTGAAAGTCTGAAATAATTTATGTTGATTCATATATTATAAAATAATGTAATTATTGGAAAGCATTGAAAGTCTGAAATAATTTATGTTGATGATGATGATGATAGTGGTTACCGTCCACTGAGACCAAATTGGTCTATCGAACCTATAAATTTCTTAGTTTTTAATTGTCGTCTTTCTTGGCGAGATTGATGCTGTAGCTTTCTTTTTTTTCTCTACAATCTGCCAACGTCCTTTTTTTCATATAAAATAGCTCATCTTCCACTTTATTTATAAACCTAAAATATAATATTTTAAAAAACTCATATATATAATTAAACATCACTTAGATACCATTTAAATGATCCAATTATCAATTTTATTTAAATACATTTACTCTATTTAGGTCCAATTTACTGAGTTTATCGTTGTTTTCAGTGATGTTATTACAAAATTATCATTACACTTTTGGTGGGTAAATAACAGAAGAGGATGATTGTAGTACTACCTTGTGTTGTGAATCTATTTAGATAGAAACGGAGAAAGTTAATTTATACGTAATTTGAAAGTTGATTTATAAATATTATTATTATATAAATTTTTATGAAAATAAAATAAAATTTAACAGTAATATTATATTTATTTTTATTAAAAATAATGTACAAAGATTATCAGTGAAGATACTAAAACATGAATATCTTATTATCTGGGAAGTTAAGTAAAACTATTTGTTTTAATTGGTTAAGTTGTCATTTCATTATGAATTATTATTTAATTAATATGGTATATATAAAAATATAAAAATATATTATTATTATATTATTTGACTTTTTTTTTAATGAATTTAAAATTAGATTATTATTAAAAATTTAAACATATTAAAATTAGATTATTATTATTAAATTTAAACATATTTATAACAATTTTAATATTGTTGAATTGAGGCTTTTGTGACCCATAATAGTTGTAAGAATAACTATTGGAGAATTACATTTTACTATATAAAAAATTTTTGGTAAGGGGGCGTTAATGTATTTAGATGGACAAGTTCAACTATGTTTCATGGAGTTTTGAGAAGGCTACCAACAACCAAGTAGAGGATTTTGTGCTATTTTCGGGGTTGTCCAATCCATCTTGCTCAATCTCTAAAATTCTTGTAATCTAATCATATTAGTGATCAAAACTTGACTAAAATTTGGGGCGGGGTGAATAAGTTTAGTACATTCATGGACATTAATTTATTTTCTTCAAAACTCATTAACTGAATTTTTAAATAAGAAGCTTAACACATAATGATTAGTAGATTAAATATGTGAGCGACAAGTAATAAGTAATCCAAAATATCGCGTAAGAACGTAACATCACATATGGACATCAAATATAAGTGGAAACCTATAAAAGAAGAAAACCACGATTTGTTATTGTTGTGATGCAAAGGCAAGCTCCTACTCCCTTATCGCTTATGATTTTCCTGTAGGATCCAACCTACAAGAGATTGCTACCTCAATTTTTGTACAAGCTACAACATGCAAGAAAGCTCTAACTCCCATAAGATTTTGGCAAGCTACAACCCATAGGAGGCTCCTACCTCAACAGGCTCCAACATATTATTTATCAAGCCACAACTTGAAAGGAGACTACAATCCCCTGATATAAACAAGAAATAACTATGTGTTGGTTCCCTGGTCTATAAATCTACATACCTCCAGCTTTGTTCCTACTTCTTTTTCTCCTCAAATTTGCTTCACATAAGCTCTATATATGTGGCAGGTAATTAATGAAGAACAAAATCATTTCTCACATTCTCTAAGTCTCTAACCATCCAGCTCTGCAACCATACACAGATTTACAAATTGACTTTGATGGTTGTTATTATTCGACTCATACAAATTTGAAATGACAAGACTTGTCTCTTTGCATTCCAAAGGTGTCTCTTCAATTCCAAATATGTTTAAACTCTTGAATATTAAAATACATAAAAGGAATTTAATCATATCCAAATGTCATGCATTAAAATTCTTCATGTCAATAAAATAAACAAATAGCATTTAGTAATATAACCTTGTATTCATATTCAAATAGTTGTGCATCCCAATATTCTTTCATGTAATTTCCTTTGCCTTGCATTTTGTGCCTTGCCTTGCATCATGTCTTTGTATTGCCTTTGCTATAATGGAGTCTTGCCTTTGTTTTCATGGATTCTTTCCTTTGTCTTGCATCACAACTCAACCAAACTAGTCTTCAAATCAACCTTACATATTAACAAGTATCAATGCCTTGCCTTGTCCCTCCTCAACACTAATATGCCTTATCAAATGTTCACAAGCCATCAAACAAAACAAACAATCATATGTCAATTAGTCTCTAACTCAATGCCATGTACACACATTATTGCTACTCCTTTTCTTATTCTCTGCCCAAGCTGCTCATGCCTTACTTTCTCTTGTTGTTCCTTTGCCAATAGTCTCTCACAACATCCATTCTACTACTTCTTCGGTGCTCCTTACCTTACTACTTCATTTATTTGTTGTTGTTCCTTTGAAATATCCTTTTTGTTGCTTCTTTTCTGCTTCTTGTCTTACTTCTCCTTTGCTTTGCTGCGGCTCCTTTGCCATCAATGACAACAATACCATCAAACTCCCCCTTTGGCATTGATGGAAATACTATCTCTTGAGAATCAACTTCAACAACCTTTGGTTACCTCCCCCTTTGATATCAATGGCATGGGATTCTCTGCACTTGTTTAACTGTATGTAATATAACGAGTTAACTTTCTATAGTGACAATTTTTTGATGATGTCTACTCCTCTCCATGAATATTGTGACACTGATACCATAACAGGTTTCTTTGCTAGGATATGCCCATGTATCTAGTTTCAAGATAATGCTTTTGATAAAACTGAGAAATGAAATTGATGGCCTTAATGAAAGATTCAACAGAATGCAGTGGCATAGCATCAAAACTATGTGGAGGTAGTGAAAGGCCTGCAGAGGCTCCATGTGAGCTTCCTCCATTAAAGAACAGAGTTCCTAGACCCCTTGTTCTGTGACAATAGCAAGAGGTGCTCACCATATCAAGAAACTTGATGCACATTATAATATCACCATTATAATATTCATCACTACACCTCATTCCACTCTTAAAAAAGACATTGGATCAATCCATTGTTCAGGACTTTAAATTGTTGAACTTTTCATATGACTTCAACTTTGGACGGTAAAAAAAAAATATGAAACTGACGTTGTTGTACTCCTTCAACTAGGGTGCTTGCAACAATGAAAATGTTGATGAAGCATGATCACTAATGTTAAAATAAACATCCAAAAAAGACCAAAATGCAACCGATTGCATGGCCATTTTGGTTGTTTAGCATTTAAATCTCATTAAAATGATAATTTGGCTGCTCCTCCTTTTTGACCTCCATTAATGAGAATATTAATATTTGTTGATATGTTCCCTAGGAGGATAACATAGAGATGTTGTAGTTGAAATGTAATTACATAGCAACTAGCAGGATAAAAATCTCACTTAGTAAATCGCGCTTAGTAAATTGTCGAAAATTATGCCCCTTTAACATGATCCTCTAAAGAGAGATCAAGTTTAGGATTGTCCAATGAAACATCCCATGCAAAGAAATTCCAACATAAAGGGTCAAATCTGTGTTTCTAAAGACTGGCTTAGGATCAATATCAATTGAGCTTAGTATGTGTGTTCCAAGTGAGTTGTCATTAGGAGAAACATGTCAAGCTTCTGTAAGGGCTGTGTGAACTATGACTAACACGTTTGATGTACATTTTCTTATTCACAAAAAGTACATGATAACATACTAGTCATATTTCCCTCTCCTTTTAGGTCATTCATGATATATCTCATCTGCTTTGAAACTTTGACGACCCTAATAGGCTAAATGACCATTGTTGTCTCGTTAAACATAGTATAGAAAGTGGCCACTTCAAATACAAGAAATTGGAGCCATTTCAAGATCCTCTATAACCTTATTCATAACTAAAATAGTTAGCTAACCTCCATGCTATTGTTGTATATGCATTGTCAAATATGTATTAAGGTTGTTATATGAGCCCAATTCTTTACTGGGTAGGTCGTAAATCAAGAGCCAATACGATCCTTTAGAGCTCAAAAGATACTCTCAACTATGCACAAACAAACAACTATATTTCCTCTGGAAAGGGTCCACATGTGAAATTGCTCATAACGTTCTTGCTTCTTTCCTCTAATTCAATAGTACGATCCTCGTCGCCCGACCATATATCCCAGTCACCCATTAGAGAATAAATCTCTCATAATCGACATTGGAGAGATATACTGTGATACTTTGACCTGGAATTTTGATTTTCAAATAATTAAGTGACACACTTATAATGAGTGAACCACAAAAGCGTCTAAAAGATACTTCCCTCCTTCAGAAGCATATTGTTAATGGGAGGAATAACGAGCTGGTCATATTTAACACCAAAAAACAACATGATGTCATCCTTGCATATAAGAGAAACTCATAATATAACACCAATCCGAGTGCAATAAATTAATGCCAATGCCTAATTTAATATAATATAAGCTGCCATCTTGTATTTAAACCGCACCATGATACACTATGATGTACTGAGAAATATACACTATCATACAAAAGCACTATGCCCATGATATGCTACATAAAACCATTGTGATATAAACGCTACCATGATACTAAAGCATCATATTTTGTACACAGAAAAATACCATCGAAGGTCTTGATTGGATGAATGTGACGGCATATATAATGTAAAATTTAATGCTTCATGGAAACCAATAAGAACTCCATCTTATCCATGAGCAAGGAGGGTCTTGTCTTCCTAAGTTGAAATTATATGTTAGGCAACTCTTTAACTCCAATTTCTCAAGTTCAACATCTCCGTGGTCATCAGTAAGTAATTGATCTCCTAACCCTTCACTAACGACCCCGTTGATGGAGAATCTATTGAGTTGGAATTCTGATGGCTGGTGAATATGAGCATTCCAAAGAAAGAAGGAAATTTGAGCACCAGTTGAGTACTGTGGATCCCTCACCGTGATTGAATTAAACCATGAAAATATAATAAAGCAACTCTAAACTTAATTGGGGCACAAAACCCAATATAATGTAAAAAAATAATAATATCAACGCTGCCTGTCATATATCAACGAGATTAATATCGATGAGGATTATATAAAATCAACACCATGCACCATAATTACAACCATATAAACCTCACCAACACCCATATAACTACCATAATACAATCATATATAACGCCTATATATATATATATATATATATATATATATATATGGAATACACATATTTTGTGAACATATGCACAATAAGTTGTCCCCACCACAACGACAATTGGTTCAACTCACTATGAATGTAAAACCCTAAAATATTCAATCCCTTCAAATACAATTACTGCTTAGTTAATGATTGTGAGATTTTGAAGGAGGGGAGTAGCCCTCTAGTTGTAGTATCCCTATTACACTGTTCTAGCATTCTGGGCTTGGAATAGATTCATAATTTAGACAAACCTTAGATCCCTTGTGCTAATAGGTTCAAAGTATACTCACAAGTAATGTTCCATTATAACACAAGTAATTAGTTTAGCTCAAGTCTTCTTATGGTATGCAATGAAAGAATTTTATATTCGCTCAGGTCCACTACACATAATGTAACGTTTCAATTCAGGCTTGTATCCTTCATTAATGCATAACAGAAAGTGCCACCAATGCGTTGAAGGCTTGAAAATATCCACCTACAACATTATAAGGGAGACCACCTGGTCAGGAACTTAGAGCAACTCCTTTTCTGTTGAAATGGTGGTTCCGACTCATTAAAATAGGCTCGATTACATTCTCTCTATCTCAACTGGCTTAAAATATGACTTTCACCTACCAATAAAGAAGAGACATAAGATCCATCTTCTTACTGATCATGCAAGAAAGTGATCCTTAATCTGATTTGGGGACTTCTAGTATGCAAAAAGTAAAACTAAGTGCAAAGTATAATCTAAGATGCATATAATCCTAGACCTATCTCAATTTAAGGAAGGATTAGTCTTTCTCTCAATCAAGAGCAAGCTAAAAGGATGGGAAAAGAAGTATGTAGGAATTGAAATAAAATGAAGGAACTAGGCCAGGGAAATAGTTCACAAGATCTAATCCTTGTTAAAGCAACTATGAACAAATAAATGCATAATAAGTAGTTACTAGACACTTAACTATAAATAAATCCAAATCCTAATACAACATATGCATAAAGACCAAAAACATTTATGCCACAATGCTGAAATAGTTCAAATACATGACATGTATGAAGCAGGACATCTATAAGATTAAACCTTTAGATAGCTAGCAACTCGAGCAGATAAAGGAATGTCCTTATAAAAGTTTCATTTTTGAATCTCATTTCTAATTAAACCTGAAAAATAGCTTGACCAGATTCTAAATGAGAATTGCAACAAATAGTCAACAGTAGTGCTAAAAATCCACATACATACCCATACACTAGAAATGATATCTGAAAACTAAAGAATTTACTTCCAATAATAGAGCAAGAAGTAATGTTATGAAACCAATTACAAAAATAAATATTATTATAAAAATGAATCAAGTTACAGAAAACAATAGAGAGCTACAATGGTGCAAGTCATATGTTGCCTCTAAACTCGATTCTGTGCCTGTAAAGATAGAACAGTTCTCACTACAATAGTATAAATGAATAAAAAATTCCCTACTTACAAATAGGCTATAAGCCCAAGCATTACTTTGCCTCTTTTCTTTCGGATTCGAATCTTATAGTTCCTATTGAGGAGATTGTATTTATACAAATCTTAAGGTGAAATCATGAAAATAACAGTAACTACATGTATCTCTCAACAACCAAAATAATAATGAAAGAAATTAAATTGGGTGTCTGCTTCTTGTTGAATCGCAGGCCAAACGTAGTTCTCCTCTATTTGATAAAGTGCCCAATTTAGCTTGCTGTTGAGTTCGATTTATTTTTCTGTTGATAACCGCTGAGAAAATTTCCTGACAAGATCACACTCTTCATGGTATTAGTCTTCATTTAATCTCTTTCTTTTATCTATTTTGATTTGAATTTCGACACATGGTTGAATGGTTGTTGATCGAATGATCTATTTGATTCGGCCCAAGCATTTTCGTTACAACAATCTCCTAATTTTAGAATTGCATTGTGACACATGGTAGAGAGTGTTCGGAAATCCTGGATCGAACTATTACTTCCTCCTTATCGACCCTAGGTTCATCCCTGTTTCAATCAAACATAGCTTACTAGTTCCAATATTAAACGTAACCAAAAACCAAATTGAAAACTAAAGACAACAAACTTCCTGCAAAGCCATTGAAAATAGTCTTTCCAATTATTATAACAGTGGCCTCATATAGAAGTGACAAGTGGAAAGAACCAAGTGGGATCGGAGAAAAGCTCATCGCAACTCTTGAAATGAGACAACACAAAATATTTATGATATTAGGTAGCTTTGATGTGGAGTGGATGCAAAACCATAATGAATTCATTTTGATAACTATATTGGATCCATTACATCAGAGGTTTGTTTGGGCAATGTGATATCGAAGGTTTCATTAAAAAGTTTTGATTAGATAGGAAGATGTGAAATTCCTATTAATCAACATTAAAACACATATCAGATCTGGATATCAGAGTGAATATCAAGTTGGATGTCAGAAACTATATGATATCGCATATCGACTATCGAAGGGAAGTAGCATATCGCATATTGGAGATCATATGTTTTGAGTGATGACACATAACAAAGCTTCGATAGGGGATTCTCTGATATAACATAGTGGAGGAAGGTTATGAGATATGTCGATATTTCGTCCAATTAACTACAACCACTTTTATAGTGGTAGGACTTTGGTTGTATGATATGTTTGAATTAACACTTCGAAGCCTTATAAAAAGGGTTTGCCACATTATTATGAATCAAGGTTTTGACATCGAAGAATTATAAAAGGGTTCCTATGATGTCAAAGCTCTGGTATCTCCGATATACAATAGTCACTTGTTTAATGTTTAAAGCCTAAAGCTTATGAAAAATTCTTCGTCTCAGGGGCTATGTTTTATTAATATAAGATGTTCAAGATAAAAATTTATTTACAAAGTTTATTAACAAACAAAAGTAATCAAACTTAGGTAAACTATAAAAATGAAACTAGTGTAAATAAAAGGAAAATTAGACTTGAAATGAAGTAAACAAACTCAAAGCCTACATGCATTGCAAAAAGGGTCCTTGTAATTTTATTATATGGCTAAAATAAAAAATTAAATGAGCGGTTGTTGAGTACTGCAACAATTGGCGACACATTGGGTGAAACAATTATCTCCGGGAATATATCAAGGAAGTTCAAAGAAAAAGGAATAAATATAAGATGATAGGACTCAATTTTTACTTTTAAAAATATCTTTATAAAAATCATTTAGAATTCAAGATCTGTATAAAATCTCTTGTATTAGATATAAGAGTATAATCATATTTTAGACAACTATGTATAGATGTTAGCGTGAACTAAACAAAGCAAAGTTTACTTATGAGTTCAACTTAAAGATATACTCGAATGTCACAGGTGGTGCCACTACTATTAGCAAGCATTCATAGCCTCGACAGGGTCACCTTTTAACC
This sequence comes from Pinus taeda, assembly GCA_000404065.3. Classification (NCBI taxonomy): domain Eukaryota; kingdom Viridiplantae; phylum Streptophyta; class Pinopsida; order Pinales; family Pinaceae; genus Pinus; species Pinus taeda. The sequence continues at coordinate 238,632 of APFE030053418.1, forward strand.
CTTGGAAGTATTGCTATCCCATCCATTAGTTTATACTTTAGAGGAATAAGTAATAATTTTATTTTTATTTTTATTTTTATTTATTTATTTGTTTATTTTTTTAACTTTGAAAGCCACTATCCTGGCTTGGTGACCAGATATTGACAATGCGATACACCAATACTAATAATAGCGAAGATGCCGACTCGTGATGAGACCTCCTATCTTATAGCCATTTGGCTGCAAGCCATTATCTTGGCTTGGTAACCAGCTGTGATAATGCCACCACTATCAGTGCCTATGATCATGGTAGGTTGGCTCTTGGTGAGACCCCATATCTTTCAAGTCTTCTATTAGTTTGGAATTACACTCCAAGAATATTTTATTAATGTATGAGGAGACAAATCCACTCCTTAAGAGATCAGGATGAAAAGAAGAGTCATAAAATGCTAAACTTTCATTGATGAACTTGGCTTCCTTAGTAGCTAAATATGTTATAACTTATCATATGATTGAATTAACCCTTAAAGTGTTAAGTTCAGAGATCATTTAGCAGAATGATGATTAAGTAGTCAGAGATTATAGTGAAGTGAAAATCTGTAAGATAGCATAATGACATTTCTTTTAATAATCTTCCTTTTGTAATGAACTTTGTTGGATCACATAGATGGAAATATATCCCAAGTATAAAACCAAAAGAAATGGTACTTCAACAAATAGAAAACACTCTGGTATATAGATATGATCATGTGAAAATGAAATAAAAATGAAAGCAATAAATCTTAGCAAATCAACAGGGAAGCTAATTGGGAGAATGAGATATGTGTAATGTCCTACAAGATATAAAAAAGTATGTCAAGATTAGAGATTTTATCTTGTAAACAAATTTGTTAAATTGAAGATTTATTAAATGATAACTCATTGATGTGCATTTATGGGGACTCTCTTTTTACAAATCCTATCCTAGAAATTTAAATTGGAAGTCTTTAAATATTATTTTAGTTTAAGAGAAAGGCCACCAATCAGAATGCAAATCAGAAACAAGAAAGGGAAGAGGAAATTTCCTGAAGCTCCTTGATTGTTCTTCTTAGCTACTTTTACTAATCTCTTCAAACAACATAAATCCTCAAACCAATGAAAACTTGCAAAACAGGAGACAAGGATAAGGGAATATAACTAGAAGAGAAAACAGAAGCAAGGATTTCAAGCAAAAGAAATAATGCAAAAAATAAAAGGATGAGAATGGGCATATTAAACTTACCATTGGATAATTTTGTTTTCTCTTTCCTGAGATTTTTTTTTTCTTCCAGCCAAAGTAATCTCTTCTTTTAATTGGAACTAAAAGCATGAAGATGTGGCTTTAAATGTAATTTTCATTGGCCCAAAATCATAATTTATTCAATTTAAAATGCGAAGTAATGAATTATAGTCATATCCACTTCAAATTTCCATCGGAGGATCAAAGTGATAAAATAAGATTTTAAAGATACTTGTGAATCAAAAATTGCCAAGTCATAGTAATTCCTTGAAACTTATTAATACATGTTTTCATCACAAAAACAATGAAATGAATTATTTCAAAAGCAATGCAATTAAGAACATCACAAGTTTATATGATCTGACTATATAAGAACTCCGACATGTTCCAAGACATTTTCCTAGAAAATGAAAGGAGGTGCCAAAAAAACTTAGATTCATTACTTGCTTATTGAAAATTTGAAATAATGAAATAGATGCAAACATAAAAAGAATTTAATATAAATTAATATATCCCTATTGCTAACTGAATGAAAGGAAACATGAATAGGTATAGTCATACTTCTAGTGTAACCATTTTCTTATTTTAATTCCTACATGTATGTACAGGTGAAACAATAGGAGTAAAACTGAAATTAAATTTATAAAACAAAATTTCAGCCTATTATGCACAATTAACAAATTTAGCGAAATAAATTTATTTACAAAATTCTTACCTTGAAATTATTCCAACCAAATTTACAGGATCATAAAAAAATAAAATGAATTTTAGTAAATGATTGGAAGAAGTTTGAAGGAAGAGTAAACATCGTGTCAGACATGAATGATACATTTCTAATTATTGAAGGTTGTCGAACACTAGCAAAGTCATAAATATTCTTACGCACTGGAACTTCCAGATATTTTTCAAATGGATCAACAAAATAATGGATGAACATTTAAAAGGTTTCTAGAAGTGTCCCATTGCTGGTAAGAATGAAATGGTGCACTCTCAGGTGCCATAATTTGTGATGAAATTATTTGAAAATCATAAATAAATTGGTCAAGCATGAACAAATAAAATTTCAAAATAAAAAGTAGTCGATGTGCTTGCCTGAAACTCTTCAATTGATTCTCATATATGCTTATTAATGCACTCGATGGGTGTCTAGAGTTTGAATGTTTAAAATACCAGTACAATGTGCTAAGAAATTCAAAAATGAGATTCAAAAGAAAAATAAATTCAAACCAAGGGAACTAAAAACATAGCATATTCATGTTTACATTAATGTTACAAGTAATGGTACAATATGGCTAGGATTCATTTGTGAATATTTCTTTCCAACAAGCATCAATAAAAATTATAAAATAGAACTTATTGTTTCTTTTCTTTTGTGAGAATGGGAAGATATCAAGTTTATGATCCAAAAAGGGCATTCCATCATCACAGGAATATAAAATTGGGATAGGCTCTTGAATACCAAAATTAATAGGATGATTTAATATTTGAAAATTAGAATGGACTCGAATAAATCCTCAATTAAAATTCTATTTATCTTCAAAAAATAGATTCACCTAAGGAATCTAACAAAATAATTTCCAAATAGAAAATGGGTTGAGTTTTTTCATTTTCCAAGTCATCATCATAAGTAGTCTCATAGGTGTTATTTTCCTATGAATTACATAAATCAGAACCAGGTAAGTGATTGACTATCAAGTTAAGAGAATCTTAAAGTTTATTTATTGAATTACAGATTAAAGTTTCTCTACCAATATCAGAAATTAATAATTCTTTATGAAAATCAGTTTCTCTTTTTTCTAATATTAAATTTGTATCCAAAGGAATTGTTGATTGATTATGAATTAAACTAATATTGTTGAAGATATTAGGATAGAGAGAAAAATAGGAAGTTGAATATATATACCTGAAGGTTTCTCTATGCATAGATGATTTCTGATTCTCCAAAATAGACAATTCAGATTCTTCATATATTTGATTGATTTGCAAATTGTTGCTAAGTTGCTCCACCATTTGCAATTTACTATCATCAGATTGTGAATTAGTTTCAACAGTAGACTATGTATTGTCGACATTCTCTAGTTGATTTAATTGTTGATGATTTAATTGTTGCTAATTGCTGCTAATAGATTGTGCATTTTATTGAAATTCTACTTGATCAACATTATGTAAATGTGGAGCATTTCTGGCATTATCATTTGTAATTTCAATTTGCGAAGAATCGAAATTGTCATTTTGAGCAAGTGTATCGCTATCAAAAAAGGATATAGTTTCTGGTTCATGATAGTTATCACAGGAAAGTGGAACTAAATTCCTAAGCCACTTAATCAATGGGAATTGAGGTGGAAAATATTTGGACTGAAACTACATTAAAAATAATTTAAATCTAGCATAAAACATATCCAAAGTCTCATCTTCCATCCTATACAATTATTCTAACTAATCACACACCATTTCGTAGTCATATTCTTGAAATGCGTAAAGGAAAATATTTGAAAATTCATCCCAACTACATACAAGCGCAACCGGAAGTAGCAAGCACCAGTCTTTGGCTTTTCTTTGTCAAAGTTAGAGTAAAGATTATGCAGATAATATCTTCATCAATATCGAAATTATTGTAACTGAAGGTATATTGAAGGAGATGATTAAAAGAAGATGTCTTACCATTATATTTTACCTGAGACATGATCTTGACTGCCTTTACTGGAGTGATTTTTGGATGAGGTCCAATAAAGCAACTCTAAGTAAGTCTTTTACATGGGGCCATATTAAATAGAAAAAATGTTCAAAGAAAACAATTCACTGGCCCTCCTCCTAGTGCCAAAAAGGTTGAAGGCTTCAAAATATCTACCTACAACATTATAAGGGGGACCACTCGACCGAGAACTTAGAGCATCTCCTTTTATGTTGAAATGGTGGTTCCGACTAGTTAAACTAGGCCCAATTTCCTTCTCTCTTTCTCCATAGACTTAAAATAAGAATTTCACCTACCAACAGAGAAGAGACATCAGATCAGTCTTGTTGCTGATCAAGAAAGAAAGTGATCGTTAAGTTGATCTCAGGCTCAACCAATCCATGACTAAAGTTTTTCCCTCTAAGAGGGGACTACTAGAATGAAAAAAGTAAAAATAAAAGAATTATAATCTAAGATGTATCTAATCCTAGACATTTCTTGATTGAAGGAAGGATTAGTCCTTTTCTCAATCAAGAGTAAGCTAAAGGATGGGAAAAGAAGCGTGTAGGAATTGAAATAAAATGAAGGAACTAGATGAGGGAAATAGTTCACAAGACCTAATCCTTTTTAAAACAATTATGAAAAACTAAATTCCTAATAAGTAGTTACTAGACACTTAACTATAAATAACTCCAACTCCTAATACAACATATGCATAACGACCAAAAGATACACGCCACAATACTGAAATAGTTCAAATACATGACATGTATGAAGCAATACATTTATAGGATCAAAACATTAGATAGCTAGCAACTCGATGAGATAAAGGTTTGTCGTTATACAAGTTCCTATTTCGAATCTCATTTATGATTAACCCTATAAGATAGCTTGACCGTATTCTAAATGAGCATTTCAATAGATAGTCAACAATAGTGCTAAAAATCCACATACATACTCATACACCATAAACGATATTTGAAAACTGAAATATTTACTTCCAATAACAGAGAAGGTAGTAATGCTATGCAACCAATTCCAGAAATAAATATTATTATAAAGATGAATCAAGTTACATGAAACAATAGAGAGTTACAATAATGCAAGTCAGTTGTTGCCTCTAACCTTGATTCCCTGCCTGCAAAGATGGATTATCTCTCACTACGTTAGTGTAAATGAATCACAAACTCCCTCCTTACAAACAATAAGCCCAAGCATTACTCTACCTTTTTTCTTCCGGATTTGAATCCTCTATTTCCCATTGAGGAGATTGTATTTATATAGATCTTAAGGTGAAATCATGAAAATAACAACAATTCCATGTATCTCTCAACAAACAAGATATTAATAAATAAAATAAATTAGGTTTTTGCATCTTGTTGAATCACATGCAAAAAGTATTTCTCCTCTGTTTGATAAAGTTCCCAGTTTAGCTTGCTATCGATTTCAATTTATTTTCTATTGACAACCGTTGAGAAGATTGCTCGAAAATATCATTCTCTTCACAGTATTAATATTCGTTTCATATTTTTCTTATGTTATTTTGATTTGGATTTCAACACATGGTTGAGTGGTTGTTGATCGAATGATCTATTCGATTCGGCCCAAGTCTTTCTGGTACAACAATCTCCTCATTTTAGAACTGCATTGTGTCACATGACAAAGAGTGTTTCGAAATCTCAGATCAAATTGTTACTTCCTCCTTATCGACCTTAGGTTCATCCCTATTTCAGTCAAACATAGCTTATTAGTTCTAATATTAAACTTAACCAAAAACAAAATTGAAAACTAAATAAAACAAACTTCCCACAAAACCATTGAAAATAGACTTTTCAATTATTATAACAATGACCTCATATGGAAGTGACAATTGGCAAGAACCAAGTGGGATCGGAGAAAATCTCATCACAACTCTTGAAATGAGAAAAAACAAAATATTTTTGATCTTGGGTAGCTACGATATGTAGTGGATGCAAATACATAATGAATTCATTTTAATAACTATATCTGATCCATTATATCAGAGCTTTGTTTAAGCAATGTGATATCAAAGGTTTCATTCAAAAGTTCCAGTTAGACAGGAAAATACGAATTATTTTTAACCAAATATAAAATGCATGTTAGTTTTGGATATTGGAGTGAATATCATGTCAAAGATTGGAGATCAGTAGAGTGATATGTCGAAATATCAGAGTGGAGGCCTTGAGGGATATCAATGATCAAAGGGAAGTAGCATATCACATATCAGAGATCAGAGGTTTTCAATGATGATGCATAAGAAAGCTTCAATAAGCGATTCTTTGATATAAGGGAGCGGAGGAAGGTTACGAGATAAGTGGGTATTCCGTCCAATAAACTACAACCACTTTTATAATGGTCGGACTTTGCTTCTATGATATGTTTGAATTAACACTCCAAAGTCTTATAAAAAGGGTTTTCCACATTATTATGAATAAGTGTTTTTGACATCAGGGAATTCTAAAAGGGTTCCTATGATGTCAAAGCTCTGATATCATTGATGTATAATATCCACTTATTTAATGATTAAGGCCTAAAGCTTATGCACACTTCTTGGTCTCGAGGGCTATGTTTTATTAATCTAAGATGTTTAAGACAAAAACTTATTTACAAAGTTTATTAACAAACAAACTTAATCAAAATCAGGCAAACTGTAAAAATAAAACAAGTGTAAATAAAAGGAAAATTAGACTTGAAATGAAGTAAACATAGTCAAATCCTACGTGCAATGCAAAAAGGGTCACCATAATTTTACTATATGGATAAAATAAAAGATTAAATGGGGGGTTGTTGAGTACTACAACACAGTGCTACTATCATAACACTACTACAACCACTGAATATTTGCTTGATAGTCTAAAAAACGTTCAACATTCATGTAACGTTTCATTTTATTAAAACTTCCAATTCTTCCCAATCATACGTATAATGCATCACTGACATCTCTACCTCTCCGATCCATTGGAATTCTATATTGTGTAATGTTTATGTTCCAATTGAAGGTTGTAACACAACCTTAACCAATACCACTTAATTTCTCCATCAAGATCTGCCTTATTTTAATTACAATGCAATTATTGATAACAAACTTCTTTTGGTTTTGTTGTCTCATGTTGTCCATAACCAATTTTAAGTTTCTCGAATCGAAAGTATTGCAACACTTCTATATCAACTCTATTATGGAGGATTAGAGGGCCCATAGTTCTAAGAAATATCAAGTCAATTATCACCATATTGTATAGAATATGGTTTCCAAAGCACTCCCAATCCAATGCTATTCCACAATCTATATTATAAGTTTGTCTATATTGGCTCATGATAGATGTAAGAAGATTTTTTTCGCTTTGATGGTTTGGTGTTGATTAATTCTCAGAGTAGCACTGTAACGCAATGGCTTTTACACGCCCTCTGTTAGAGCCTAGATTTGCCTCAGGCTAGAAAGGTAAGGGTCTAGGTCCACATCAAACCACGCTCAGCCTCGTAGCTAGCCCTACGAGGACAAGAGAGGGATCTCTTCGGGTCGATCTCGGAAAAATACAATCGATGGAGCTCAAGATGACTAAAATAAAAGCTAATTTTAGGCTAGGTATAAAGTACAAGGGTTTGATTTGAGTGTTTGGGGGTTTTGTGTTGGAAACAGGGAAAGGCAAATTGGGCTCGGGGATGAGGCACAGTTTCTGTAGAGTTCTGATTGGGGCAAGGAAGGCAATCATTTTGATGCTCTAAAGTGAGTGAATGGATGGATCAGACTGGTGAGGAGCTAAGGAGAGCAAGAGAGTCTCAAGAATTCTCCTTAAACAGATGAAAACATGGAAATTTAAACAAATTCAAAGGCAGAGCATAGCAGTTAATGGATTCTACCTTAATCACTCATTTGTTCAAATTCAGAAGAAGAGAAAGGAAAATGATACACATAACACTAATGAACTTACAATTACTTAGAGAAGAACACCATCAAAACATAAAGCCACATGGATCCCAAACAATGCTGCAAAACCCTGGCCTTTCCTTAGCCAAAAATGCAGAGATAGAATGTACAATGATATGCCCAAGCAATCCCACCTTGAAAATGACTTAGAGATTACATGATATAGACTATCTCAACCCATTCCCTTGCCTCTAGGGGTTGAGCTCATCATTCTAGGAGCTGTTTCAACCAATTCGAAACCAAGCACTGAAATCTAGGCAATCAAAACAACTTGCCTCTATAAGGTAGGAAGCTGATTCATTCATTAAATTTTCACTTTTTAATGAATGAATCCTCTAGAACAAGTAAAAATATGCCAATATTACATCATGATCCTTCAATTACATCAATATAGGTCAATAATTACATCACAAAGCAAAACTAGTCAAACTGACCGAATTTCTGAGCTGGAAGGTGAAAATTGGGCAAAAATCCTCTGTGCGCCGCGCCAAATACTCTGTACGTCGTGCCAGTTTGGAGATGAATTTGAGGCACTTCCCGAAGTCCAAATTGAGCCCAAGATAGCTTGTTGGAAATCCCTGCTTGTCTACTTTCCAGCCCAAGTGGAATTTTTCAATTTGGTGTCCATTTGCTCCTCCAAAACTTCAATCTCCCAAGACTGCTTCCTATGTGTCAAAATAGGGGCAGTGAGGTCATTTTTTGAGTGTTTTTGACCTCCTGAGGACTCAAAACTCGCCCAAACTTCTTGGCCATGCACCAGCAGTCATGATTTTTCATGCCAAATCTAATGATGTAAACTTTTTGCAATTTAGAGCCCCCTAGCAAAAGCGCGCACCATGTGGTGCGACACATAGGGAGAAAAACTCTGTTTTTTAGTGCCAAAATTTGTCAAAATACCAAAAATGCCCCAAATTTCTTGAAATTTGGGCTGGAGTTTCTCCATCAAGTGTCATGCTGGGCTAAAGAGGCTTCAACTAATATCCGAAGGCGATCATGCTCCTTTTGCCTCTTTTGTTTCTTTATTGGCTTCTTCAATTTTGCCTTCAGATTCCTTATCCGAGCCTTGGAACTCATATTGCGTGGCCTGTAGTGGAACACCATGTGTCTCAACAATGCCTTTTCCTTGTTGTCCTTTCCCAGCAGTTTCTCCAGGTGGATGTTGATTTGCTCAAGCCATGACTCCTGATCATCATTAATCTCTTGCTCCATTGAAGTGAGCTCAATCCTTCTCTGTTGGGAAGCTCGATGATTCTCATGGATGTTTTGCAACTCCATGATTTCTTGCTGGTCTTTGAGCTATTTATTTCTCTGCTCCAAGTATCTGATAATCCACTTAGCCCTCTCCAAATTGAGAGACAAGGTTTTGATCTCTGTCTGCTGCTCCTGGATGATCACTCTAAGTTTGGCACTTTCCGGGCCCATATCTGTATCATCATCATGAATGAGAATGAAGTCGGTCTCTCGTTCACCTGACGGCCCCTTATCCTACATTAGCCTCTTGCCTTTGTCCTATACCTGTGGTGCTGATGTCGGAAATGAGGCCCCTTCCACACTGGGTGGAGATAACACTCGCTTCGTTGCTGCAAACAAATGTCTAGTGCCCCTCTGATATGTGATGAACATGGGCACACTAATAGTCTCATGGTGCTCATACTCATGAGAAGGTCCACTTGTCTCATGCCCAACCTCTGAAAGTCCCTGTGAAGCTCTAAAAAATTCATGAGAGATGAAATCATCCCAAGTGATACCCTGTAATTCACGCTGATGAACCACCAAAATCTTGATGAGAGCAAAATGGAAAAAGTTGTTGAACTGCTGCTCAAGTGTCTTGTGCTGCACAAGGGCAGTCATCCTCTCTATGTTTCGGCATATGAAATAAGGAATGTTCGTCATCCTTACCTGGGTGAAATGCATGAGCAACCTGATGTGATAAGCATACACTCGGGAGAAACGACCTTCACAACTGAAATACTTCATGATTAATTTCATTAATGGAGCATATTGATCTTTGAGATATCGGAACAGGAACACTCTCTTAAACTGCCTCAAGAAACCAGGTTTAATATATGGCTCATAATGTTGTCGTTCAATCTTCTGCTTCTTTTTCCATGGTTCTCTAATGTTCGGTATGCCGGTTGCTAATGAGATAGAATCTGGTGTAAGTGTGAAAGTGACACCAACCAAAGTAACCTGATCTCCATGTAAATGAAGTACGAATAGACGAGCCAACTCATGATGAAATTGAACATTAGCTACCTTCTCACAAAACTCATAGCATGACTGAAACTGGAAACAAGAGATGGCAAGAGGGCAGGCCTGCAATTCTGTAAGGGTGGTCAGTTCTTCTCTAACATGTTTGCCACTTTTATGCTCTCGTGCGCCTGTCCTTCCGTGGGTGAGTCACTTTGGGTTTCCACTTCATAGTCGGATGAATGGCCAGATAACATAATTGCAGCTATATAAATTTCCTTGGAGAAATGAGTGTTGGTGTATGAAACTATGTATTGCTCTTTTGTAATGTAGTTGGATTCTGCCACCAATGGGAAAAAATGCAACAAGGGACTGTTAGGAAGGGGAAAACAGTAAGGGATTAGGGGATATTAGGATAAATTTTATTAAGGAAAAGTAGGGGGGTTTGAGAGGTTTTATGTATAGGGTTAGGAGATTTTTTTTGTAAGGGCTAGGGCTTTGGGGTTTGGGATTTGAATGTAGGAAAGAACATGTAGGATTGAAGAGCTTAGAGGGGGGGGGGTAGAAAATGATGAAACAAGGGAGAAATGGGGAAGGAGGAGTGACCTTGGTAGCAAAACAAGGATTTTGGAACCCACAACAAATCTTCCTTTGAGGCACTTTAGAGGTAGGGTTTCAAGTTTTTGTTTCAATCATTATCATCCATAAACCACCATCACTTAGCACAAAAATGGATGAAATATTAACATTTTGACCCTACCTGGCAAATCCACACAAAGAAATGGAAATTTGGAGAAATTTCAAACATTTTTGGGCCTTGGACTGTATGCGCCACGCCGCATACCCAGCTTTGTCTACACAGCGTCAGAGAGCACCTGTGGAATCAAAGAAGCATAATGCTATCAAAGAACAAATATCTATATTCATAAACAACACAGGACTAGATATGTATTAACCACACAAATGCATATACAATCAAACATACACGAATGTGGAGGAAAACTTGAATAGCTTTATTAATATCAAGAATAGCAAGAGGATTACAACCAATTGTTCTGACCCAGCATCATCCTCCAGCAACAAAGCCCTTCTTCACCTCAAGTAAAGCTTAGATCACCCAACACTATGATGTTACACCAGAAAACCAACAACACCTCTCTACAAGATACAATATTCCAGCCTCTGGATCTCTGTGATGAGGGATCCATATATAGATGATTGTACGGGGGTGAGTCAGCTTCTGTGATTTTGATTAGTGTCGTCTCTTTGATAGTTCTTGATTCCACTTGGAGATTGATGATCTCTTACTCATCCCTGGGCGAAATCAGAGAGGCAAGTGTCAAAGGGGAAGTTTCTAGAAGATTCTACGATCCTCCACCTCGCAAACTGTCTCTGCAATTTGTCCATTCTCGCCCATCGCACCCCACAGAGGGGCCATCCAGTATGCATCACACCTTTTACACTGGGAAGGTAGTATGCATCGCACCCTCTGCACTGGGCATTCTGTATGGTCTAGTTTTGACCAGCTCTGAGCAGTATTTTGTGGAGAACTTCTGGTAGATGATGTAATCAACTGACCTTGTTCCTTTAGGTAGTGAAGCAACACTTTTAGGGACTTAGGAGCCCTAAATTTATGGACATTTATGATTGGGGTTGCAGTGCCCAAAAATGTCTATAATAGTTGCCCCCTAAAGCATGAGGTCATTAATATTTTGATGTCGGGTGAAATGTTTTACCATGAGGATCCGAAGTTTTTTTTCGAGCTGGGAGGCAACCTGTAATAAGATACAATACAATACATTATCTTCATAATATTTTTCATGATCTAGCTGAGGCGGGCATTCCCATGCTCAATTTTATAAATTCATTTTCATGTACATAGGATAGACAATCGTCTGTGTGGCAGATTGATTATTTGGATGGAGTCATCATCCTTTGATTTGGATGATCATTTGTTTGGCAATGATGTACATTTGATGTCTTTATATTCCTGAATATATCGTAGCTCGGATGGATGAAACTATATCCTGGGTCTTCAAAACTCATTCCATCTTCACTCGGAGTACAAGTTGATCCATGTGAAAAATGTTCTAGAGTCGAACATGGAAAGACATCACCTGATTACCAGCCAATGACATAAGCTGTTAACAGGTGTGAGAGGATTCACCAATAATGTCAATGATCCTCAAGGTACTACAGTACAATTCGCGTGGTGTGAAAAAGGGACTTGGCGTCGAACACCACGTAAAATCTTCCGGTCGAAGGCCATTGATGTAAACCTGTCGCCGAAAGTGAGAAACTTGCCATTGAGGCATGCAAGCTTCAAAGTATAGAAAGGGGTTGTTCCTAAGTCACTTCTTGGATAATGAGCTGATGTCGACAAGAAGTGACCCATCGTAGGAGGGCCTTAATGAATCCCACATCTACGACATGGAACAGAGCAAATGATTTTTGAGGTGAAAACGATCTGATGATATAGGGTTCAGGTGGCAGTCATGAAAGAATGGAGCATGAATGTATTGCAACGAATGAGACACAAGTGAATTCTCTGAGCGACTTCTCTTGAACATACCAGTGACACTAACGATGGATTGGTAGCGTTAACCCCAAATATGGATGGTGTGACGGACCAATGGTGATATGACCAGTGAACGGAACAACCCAACCCGACTCGGATGCAGAGTGAAAGTGTCATGTTCAAGAGAGACTTGCTAGCAATAAAGTTTCTTCAAGTTTTCTTCCCAATTTTCCCCAGTCATTGCTGACTAGTACCTCTTTATTTTTGTCAAGCTTGAGGAGGATACCATATGCTTGTTCTATAATTCGCCCTTTGGGCGAAACTGTCACTATGTTTTAACAAGCTTAGCGACAGTGAAACTCATTCTTGTCCATTTGGACAAGTTTGTCGCTATTCAGTTTTAACGAGTTTAACGACAAAGATAACTCAGTCCTTTTCAATTTTAGAGAGTCTGAAAGGGACGGAAAGGAGACTCTAATGATTCTTTTTCATCATATAATCTCGTAAGTCTGAAAAAGCATAAAATAATACGAAAGGGATGAATTTTCGATAGTTTTAACAAGCCGAACAAGACAAGCGCTCGATCTTTTTGTGTAATAATCCCTCAGGTCCAAAAAGATTAAAATCTAGAGGAGGGATAGCACTTTCGATAACTTTAACGAGCCGGAGAGGCTAATCGCTTAGAAATCTTTTCATATTTCGCGAGTTAGTTGAAAAGAGCTTAAAGGAGACTCATTTTTCGAGGAACGAGCGATGATTTTGGGTAGAAACTGATTCTAGGTAAGGTTTGGAATTTTCCAATCACGGCAGTGTCACAAGGATGGCTAATAGAATCACTCTTCACAAATGTTCCTCAAAAAGGGTAAAAAATCAGATGGAGGCGTATGATCGGCTAAAACAGAGTGGAGGTGATGATGAGAACACGACCAAGGCTCAAAAGCTGATGATAATGCATCCACAATGTTTATTTACCGAGGATCTGTTTATTTTTTAATGAGCTTAAACTCTGGGCGAACATTTTCTCATTGCTTATGCTTAATTTTTAACGAGCTTGAATTCCGCATTAAAACTGCTCGTACTAGTCATATAATAAGGATATCTCATCTCAGATGTCATCTTTTATGGATCTTGCACCTTTTAAAGATTTGCCCCAAATCCTTTCTTTGTGCAAGCTAGGAAACAACCAGTCCTATGAGTTTAAAGGGTTAGAGGACCTACAAATTTAACTAATGAATGGTCACTCTTCGCTTGCATGCAAAAAGGTTTGCATGCCCCCAGGTATAATGAAAAATTTCCAGGTTACCATATAGAAGCTCTTGCTTTTGCAAGATAGTTTCCATCCACACTATAGATAGAAACACCTCTTGGCTTAGTCCATCTGGACCAGGGTGTTGTTGGCCGGATAAATCGTTCTTGCGGACAAGACCGATCTCCCTAGTATCTAATGATATCTAGCAACAAAGAGAACAAGCAAACCTATTTCTCTCTAAACATGTTTCAATTCAATAATGAATGCTATGAAGTGTAAAAGACCCTACCTCGGTCCAATGCTTGTTTGAGGTAGTTTTATCCCAACAGCTTCAAGAAGTTCCCGTTCAATAACCTGCATACACAAACAAGCACACATCAAAGCATACCTGCGTGTAAAAAAACATGTTCATTATAAGGATCAAGGAGTTCAATAAAACAAACCATTAGAGATAGTTCATTGAGAAAAATAAACTTGATTGTATTAACTTAATGAATAAAAGAACTTTACAAACTTTGCCTTGATGTTGCACAAGTCCTTTCCAGGGTCCAGCAGGGGTCTCCTCTACTTTGACAAGCCTCACTCACTTCCCAAATGACATGAAAGGTATGTGATCTCTCCTCTCACAAGCTCAAAAAGGAAACCTAGTT
>APFE030053419.1:7092-41450 GCA_000404065.3 Pinus taeda
ACCTTGTTCCTTTAGGTAGTGAAGCAACACTTTTAGGGACTTAGGAGCCCTCAGTTTATGGACATTTATGATTGGGGTGCAGTGCCCAAAAATTTCTATAACACATATGGCTCTTTGTTGTTGTGGCATGGGTTTTTCCGCCTAGCCTTGTTATTTTCGAATAACCATGGTGTCATGGGGTTCTCATGTTTAGGTTGAGCTGGATTGTCGGATGGATTCAAAGCTGAGTGGGGTGGATCTCCGAATGATAGAGCACATGGCATAATGGTCCCTGAACTACACTGTGGATCACAGTAAAGCCATTGGTCTAGTGACCCCTAAACCAAACTATGGGTTGCGGTAAAGCCATGATTGTGTTGCTTCAGCGGGCCTAGGAATTCTAGCTGGTGAATGACAAGATATATGGTGAATCCAAGAGGTGGTTTTCTCTTTATTGGGCCTAGTAATCCCGAGTTTGGGATATGTGGTAAAGCCTAGAGAGTGGGTCTCAGTTTAGGGCCTAGTGATCTGGGTTTGGATTGCGGTGAAGCCTGAGAGATTAGGAGACAGGAAAATTCCTCACGGTGTAGGTGGAGAAATCCAGTGGTATCCATGCTTGTTTGGCCTAGTGATCAGGTGGAGATCACAGTAAAGCCTGTTATGATGTGTTCATTATGTTGGCCTAGCGATCCAGGATGGATTACGATAAAGCCTAATTTCTATCGATGAGGGTGAGGTGGTTTAGCCTCGGTATGCCCTGGTTGGTTCTTTTGGTTTAAGTCCCACATTCATGATTGGAATATGGCATGGGGGTGAATGGTTAAAGAGAGATTTGTCTTAGCCATTCTATGGTCGGGTGGAACGTGGAAGTCCCATCCCAGGTTTAGTTTTTGCATCACTAATGAAAGGTTATTTCTCCTTGTATTTCTATGAGAATTTTGATGGATTATATGTGGCCTATATGGTTGTACTTTCATGAGTATTTTTGTTGTTAGTATGTTGGTTATATATGTGTTTTATGACAACAACTTTGTATGGTTCTCAACATGTTTTTACTTGTAAATGAATGGATAATGTATCTATGGCCTAATAGATAGTAATGCAACAACTGAATTGAGGGTACAATGCTTCTTAGTGATTCTCAGATAAGTATAAGATCCCTATGTTTAATTTTATTGGTTACACCTGTAGATTATATGGTTGTGATATGTTTGATGAAATGCCTGTCATGGCTAATAAGGATCTAATTAAGGTCTTGTTTAACTTATTACTTTTCCATAATTGTTTCCCTATTATTTTACTACTTCTAAGTTATCATTCCATTCTGGGTAGTGACCTGGGCTATGGGCCTGAAAAGGTGGCTCAAATTCTGAGGTCGCTAGCATAACACTAGCAAATTGGGTTTCTGGATGCTGGTAGGCAAGCCTATGAGAGTGACTTTGGGTTTCTGGATGTTGTCATGCCTATAGCATGAGAGTGGCTGAGGCTTAAGATGTCCATAACATCAGTGGGACCCAGGGACATGATGTTTGAGTGGTTGACATGTCTCCTAAGGTTTCTGTTGCTTATGTGGATAGGTTGGTTGATGTGTTTTGTCGATTCCACTTCCTTAAGGTCACATAGGAGTTTGAATCCAATCATAGTATCCTCTCGTCGCATGTTTACCCTAGTTGACTGGTTACTTGGGTGGATGTGTGAGGAGGGTGTTACAAAGAGATTGGTCTGGCTCCAGTAATATCAAGCAAATGATATTGAACAAGCTTAGAGTAATTGAGCATGTCTCTCTCAACAAGAGGGAGTGATGAGACAACAACATCAAGGGATAATTATTCTTATGAAGAATAATCCTATACCTCTTAGTGAGAGAGAGTATTGATATGATATACCATCATGGACAATCATTCTCACCATGTCAAAGATATTGATCAGTTGGGGAGAATGGTCAAGTAGAGGACGATTATTCTTCTCATGTCAAAGATGTTGACCAGTTGGGAAGAATAGTCCTAGAAGCCTAGGATCACTCAGCTAAGTGTGTGGCTTTTAGCATCAGGCTTAGTCTCTCTAGTTTGGATGAGGAGCTCATTTAGCATCGGGCCAAGTTTCTCAAGTAGCGCATGGTTGTTGTAGTTTCAGCATGAGTCAGATTGACCAAGATGGTGAACCAATACTAATCTAGGTCAAGAGTACTGACTAGTTGGGTCAGTGGTATCGACCAAAGTTATGATGACTAGTTGATGCTAAATGTTGTGCCACATGTAAGGAGTACCAACCAGATGGGTCTATGGTACTGACTAGTTGTGGCTACTAGTTGATGCTGACAGTGTTAGAGATTCCAACTAGTTGATGCTAACAATGTCAGAGATTCCAACTAGTTGATGCTAATTATTTACTCTATGTCAGAGTTACTAACTAGATTATGATATGATGATGCTATATGTTAGACTATATGATGCTAATGATTGATGTCAGAGATGCTGATGAGATGATGATAATGTCAAATATGCTGACAAGGTTAATGATGATTATGTTGTAACCTTTTCACAAAGATATCTATCAACGTGAGAACATCTCGATAGTCATTATGAATACCTCCCTAGTTAAGGGGGAGTGTTTGTTTGTGTAACTATGGCCAGTATTCATAATGTATATTTGAGTCCTTAATATATTGGCAAGCATGTTCTTCATGCTAGAAACAAAAATAAAAATTTAAGAGACATGTTATTCATGTCGATTGAAAAAGAGGAAAA
Organism: Pinus taeda; assembly: GCA_000404065.3. Lineage (NCBI taxonomy): Eukaryota > Viridiplantae > Streptophyta > Pinopsida > Pinales > Pinaceae > Pinus > Pinus taeda. The sequence goes on from APFE030053419.1 coordinate 9,819, forward strand.
TTTGAATTTGTAAAAGCTAATTTTTTGGCTCCAAAAAGATGAAGTTGGCCTCCTCCTAGTCAATTTAACCCTTCAAATGTTTAGGTCAGCTCCAGTATAGTCACACCCCTTTGAATTCCAAGAAAATCTATATAAAGACCACATTTCATCCCTCTCCAAGCAAGAAACTCGCACCTCCTGACGTAGAAGTCATCTGAGGTAAAGGTAGTGAAGTTTGAGGAAAAGGTAGTGAAGTATGAGGAAAATATAATGTAGAGTCTAAGGCAGATGAAGACTAAGGCAGTGAAGGTCTGAGACAGAATTGGCCTAAGACAAGAAGGTCAAAATTTGTGATGAAGAAGGGCAGCAGGGATCGAATTTTGAGGAAGGCAAATGTCTTAACCTAATTTGAGGGCAATTGACTTGACTAGGAGGATGGACCAAGTTTGATCTAGTTATTGACTAAGATGTATCTTTGTTGAATTGAAGATTTCTCTATTGAAAAGGTTGTTGGGTTTTTCCCAAGGTAATCTCGTGTGTTCTTTGTGTGGTTGTCTCTTCATATATATATATATAAATACACGTTGTACTTTTGATGTGTTTTTTTGTAATTTCTTAATGATGAAATCATGGATAAAAAAGTGTAAAAGAATTAATCTCATTAGAAGAAATTATCAAACTAAAAGATCCTATGAAAATCAACACAATAGTCCTTCCACTGCCTCTAAGAGCCCTTCCAGAAGTTGATTCATGCGTGCATGCTCATTTCCTTGAGATGGTGCGCTTGAATTCACTATAAAAGGGTTGTGTTGCATTATAATTTGTATCCCTGTTGAGAATGTTCTTCATAAGTCATCGTTTCAAGCACTTAGAATCAAGGCAATGCAAGCTTGAGAATGAACAACACCTTGCCGATAGTGTCCTTTGCTTGTCACCCTCCATAGATCTAGTTGATGGGTACTCAACATTATATAGACTATATTGCACCCAATGTCAATCCTATCATGTCCTCCTCGACCACTATTCATCCACCCTAGAGAATTTAATTGTAATGTTGTCGAATCCATGCCTGAGTCGCTTCAATTTCCTGCAAATATTACGAGTTGATATAGAAGGGATGGAGAATTAATGCCAGTTTGAGTCAAATTGAATGTGATATTAACACCATTTTTCTCACCACCTTTGAATTCCACTTACCACTGTAGATTATTAATATCTGTTAATATCTGTGGACACTTGTGCACACACTGATCAGGGATTATGCGTCAATTGTAACTATGATTTGGATAAGGGTACCATTTTGTTGAATTCTCGTGCTAGCGAGATAATAATTGTCATCGATCCATCATTACCTTTGTCGATAAGCGAGTTTGATCCTTAGAATTTCTGAGATGCGCATGCACTCCTTTCTCCTCATGTGCGTTTTCAAGTAATAAGCTATGTATGCCTTTATATGATGTTTTGATGCCATATAATTGATAGCAACACTTCATGGAAATGGAGAGTTTATTAATAATCTATTATCCAATTCTAAGGACCCTAGTCCAGTCTCATCCCTTCATTTGCCAACACATTAGCTTTAGGATTCAAATGCCTGAGTACGTGGAAAGATTCAATTTGTTCGAAATGTTGTACCTGGATAACAATCCTTTGTAATATTGGGGGGAAGTATTATTGTGTAATCCATTTTCTTCTCATAAGCATCGAATTACAATCACTAAGTCTCCAAACACCATGATTTTTGGGATTTTCCTTGCAATTGCTAATTCTAATCCTTGCCAAAGGGCGAGATATTTAACTTGGTTGTTAGTTGCAATGCCTGTACCCCAAGCATATTGTATCTCTATTTTTTCATTAGGACAAAAGAGAACCACTCCTCCTCCTAGTACCCTCGATGATTATCATTAATATTAATAATACGAATTATAGATATTAATAGTATTAATAAAACTAAGGAATGATACTTAAGTAATGTAATAGTTAAACTAATAAGTTATTTAAAGAATAATATTAATGTTGATGACTTAATATAGCTTAATATTAATAAATTATAAGATTAAAACTAAATATTATTAATATATTACATGGTATGGATTAATAAAGTTATTAATAAATTAAATTAAATTGTTATTATATTCAAAAGTTAAATTAATAGATTAAATTGCAAATATTATAAAAAAATAAACAAGAGTAAATATTAATATGATAGAGTGTATATAAGAATTAAATATTAATAGATATTAATATTAAGCAAAGTCTTTCAGTAGAAATCACATAAGAGAAACTTTTGGCATGTTTCGAACCAACAAGTGTGGTCCATCATCAGGACCAGAAAGTGTATAATAGTTAGTAACTAACAGGATAGGGTGATAAATGATTTCCAAGGGGAACAAAAAGTGATAGGGAAGGACGGAGGGGAGGGGGAGTGGTGAGTAGAAAGGAGAAAAAAAGGGAAAATGTCGTGACAGAAGCAGAGAGGGTTAGGGGAGGGAAGAACGGGAAAAACCATAAAGCGGAAGGGAAAGGGTTTAGAGAAAGGAAGGCAAGGAGATAAAACATCAAGAGGAGACAAACACAAACTCTTAAGTGTTCTTAAGTATATTGATTAAAGGAATCTAGTTGTTGCTTACTTCCAGGCACCGTCTTTGTTGAGATTGTCAAGGTTCATGATAATTTCAATGGTTTCTCTATAACATTTTATGAAATAGTGGTCTTCCTTAGCAATAATCTCAATGTTCTCAAGGCCTGCATGGTGCTTAGTTTTGATGGAGTGCTTGATAATGGAAAATGTGTGAATATGTTCATGTCTTATATCAATACATGTTATTTTATCATAATCTTGAAATGTTGACCAATTTCTCCAATGTAGCACTTCCCACGGGAACAATTTACTTTATATATTCCATTGAGTTGTTGTGGGTGTATGTCATTTTTTACATACCTCATTTTCTAACTGATGGTCTTCATAGGTTTGAATGCAATTGAGATGTTCTTTTTTTCAATACTTTTGCAGTTTTGTCAGCAACTCCCTAAATGTAAGGTAGATAAATCATTTTGTTAGGTGGTTGAGGGCCATGAGGTTGGAGCTTTCTTTTTCTAGCCATCTTGATGGCTCCCCTGATGTCTTTTTTTGTAGCCAATCTTTGTGAAACCTTAATCAAACGGTCATTTTCCTTATCAATGTGTTCATTGTCAAAGATCCTTATGGCTCTTGTAGCCAATGTGTTCAAAACCTCAGTTTTCTAAGAGGGGTGGTGGTGAGAACTATCATGAAGGTAATAATCGGTGTTTTCTTCCTATAGATATGGTGTCCTAGGATTCCATCAACAAGGAATCATGAGTTTTACACATTAAACATTTAAAAACTTACAATTTGTTAATTGAATCATAAGGTTTGCACATTAAACATTTAAAAGTCATCTTGTAGTGGAGTGGCAAATCTAACATATTTTTTATTCTAAGTTTATCTTTTAATTCAACACAAACATTTTGGAATAAGTTTATTTGATGTGATAAAATATCAAAACAATTGAAAATTGTAGGGTAGTAAAAAAATTAGGGTTAAAAAAGAAATTTTGTGGTTTTTAATTTCATGTAGTGAAATCTTTTATTCAATTCCAACTTTTTTGAAATATTTGAAAATTGTTTAATGAAAAGAATTAACATTATGTTAATAGAAAATGGAAACTTGTAGGAAAGAAAATTGAGACACATTATATTATTCAAATTGATAAATGATGGGTGTACTTGCAAATGCACAACAAAGATCATTCATGTAGTTATGCCTAGCAAGAAATATGTTTAGGTGACAATTATTTTTTTAGGATTCCCAATTCATCTATAAACAACAAACATTTTGTTGAAATTATAAAACCATTTTACTCATTATGTTATTCATACATGAATAGAGATGATTGTGTACATTACCCAGAATAACATATTTGAACAAATATCTCCAACTACAATATGTGAGAATGCATACAATTTACAATAGCATTCAGATATCGACCTAAACTCCTATTACAGTGGATAAACACTTTAATTAAAGCCCCATTACAAGGCCTATAAACATTTTAATTTTGAATGGTGTGAATTTTTGAAAAAAAGTTGCTCAAGTTTGATGAAATTTTCTTATATCTTTTTTAACAAATGACAATCTTTACAAAACTTCTACAACTCAATAATTTTTTATATAGTCAGATAAGCACCAATTCAAAGTCAAGGCTTCATGACGCACTACTTTCCAATTATCAACATCTGTCCCTTTTGGAAATGCCCTCACTAACATGATGCATAAACACACAATTGGCAAGGTTTAAATGTTGGCATTTCCATGTGAAAGTACATCCACACCAAAAGGGTTTAAGTGTTGGTGTTTCCATTTGTGAAAGTACATCCACACCAAAAGGCCAGAGTAAGGCCTTAGAACTTAATCTTTGCACTGTCATGCTCTTTTTTATTGTTGTATTGAAAGGTTTAAATGTAATTTTATATCAAACAAATCTTCTTTAAAAACCATTGAATAACTAGCCAAGATATGTGTAAACTACAAAAAAAAGGGCAATTGTAAGCTCACATAAATTAGGTATGGGTAAAATTATGTGGCCTAAGTGATATATATTCTAGTCCTTCCAATGGCCATTGTGGGCCTGACTTTTGGCCCCATGACATGGGTAAGTATTATGACCCAATAGAAAGATATGTGTAAACAAAAATGGAAAATTGTAAGCCCCATAAATTTTGTTATGTTCAAAATTGTATGGCTTAAGAGATATACATCATAGTCCCTCCAAATATATTGTAGTCCCTCCAATGGATATGCAGTTTGAAATAGCTAATATTTTCCCATTGAATATGGAGGGAGAGTGTTGAAAATATAACATTTTATTGTAGGTTAAAAGTATTCGTATGATTCCATTAAAATATTAAAAGGTTATTTAAAATATAAAATATAATGTAAAGATTCAAAGGCCTCTTAAGTGAAAATCAATACCTTAATTGTATGTGATCTTAGTTGACATTGTTCAAAGCTAATCAATCTTATGTTCTATCAGTAGGAGGCCTCATACTTGAGGAAGGTTAATCACCAAAACAATTACTTGGGTATTAACTTGTTACACTTGAGAAAAGTGGCACGCTTGGTGGAGGATTACATATACTCATAGATATTGATGACTCTGATTGTATGTAATCCTAGTTGACATTGTTCAAATCCAATCAATCCCATGTTCTATAAATAGGAGGCCTCATATTTGAGGTAGGATAACCACCTCGAAAATTACAAATATTTTTGGCATGCTTGGTAGAGGATTACATGTACTCATAAATTTTTGAATACTATTCAGATTTTCATAATGGGTTTTAGGGCTTTCCTTTTTATGTCATGTATTCATACAAATTATAGTTAGTGTTAGTCTTTTGACATTATATTTTGTTTATTTTTATTTAATAAGGTACACAGTTCTCCCTATTTTTGACAAGAGATCACAGTTAAAAATAATTTCCTCACAATGTGTCATTTAAAGATTCCACATATTCTCATTTAAATTTCATCGTCAACACCCCATGGCTCTAGATCAAAATTCTCTACTACCATTTCCTTGCGCATATCTAAGTATTCATTTAATATGACATGAGGCTCAGAAGAGTCTTGTACTTTAAGTGCCCATAAAGTCGATATGCCTTAGAATTTGCATATAACCACTCATGATGCATTCATAGTCTTATCATCCAACTTCTTGTGCTTCTCAAGTGAAATTTTTGTATGTGGATCTTTGCATGCTAGTGATCTAGATTGTATCATCATATAATTTAACATCTGTCTTAGTACTTTATCGGTAAAAAAAATGGAAAAATTGACATGCAAATCCCATTTTAGTGGCAAGTCCCAATTTGGAAAATTAGGGTCCAAAACCTTCTTGAGCCATTTTGAGGCATCAAACACATTTTTTGGAGTTGATTTCCATCAATCTACACGATGAGACCTTTCCAATGGTGTGAAAATCACCTCAATCAGAGCTCATATGCAGAAGTTATGTCTCCTGCAAGTTGACCAGCCTTGCTGACCACCACAATATGAGTGGATACTACATCAGCCTCCCATTACTCACACGTGTGGACATTTGAGAAAATTCTAGAAGGTCCAAAACCTTATTACAATTGAGGGTTGAGGAAGTCAAACCTGAACCCCTAGATGGCTATTAGGCTATGTTAAATACGGGGCTGCTAAGAGGAGAGGGGTTACCATTCCTTGGCAATGTATCTTGTTCCATAGCTCAGCATAACATCTAAGAATGGTATTTTGTGAGCATAACAGAGGAGGGGGAGGATTTTGTAGCAATTGTTTAAGACACAATGTCAATAGATAAATCCATAGTGAGCTCCCATTTATTTGTATGTGCATTTTACATCTAAAGCAAAGAGAGCACAACATTGACCTCACCTTCTAGCTAAGTTTTTTCCATATTGTGTTTATCAACATAAATCTTGTGTTCATTTATTTGGATGGTGTATACGCCTGTTCTTTCATTTTCATTTTCATATTCTAATTATTTCATAAAATTCAGACAAAACAAGTAATTAATTAATATGATATCTAAAGAAAAATAATTTAGATAATCTAAAATTTCATTATATTATACAATCTGTTATGGTGAATTATTTCAATGCAATATCCACAAGAATTTACATATTAACTAGGGAACCAAAGATAATCAAATACTTGCCTTTCCATACTTGCCTTGCCATGCTCTAGTAAGAAAAATGCCATCCTATGTAATGCCTTGGTAAATACTACATATGTTTTGGACATAAGCTACAATATTAATTATCTCTGTCCCAACGAGCTTGGCAATCCACTTGTACTCTCAAGTCATGCATCTTGGTCTTTCAACTACAATCCGCTTGTACTCTCAAGACCTGCATCTTTGTCTTTCAACTACAGTTATGTTCTTCCTTTCCTCTGCTCTTCTATCGAGGCAAGGAATAGTAATAGTATATTCCATCATAACGCTCTTACCTACATGAAAGGTATCGAAAGCAGGTATATTTGTCACCATTTCACATCACAATCTTTTTAAAGTCTTTCCAATTTGCTTCTGCAGAGGACTTCAATGTTATAAATGTTTCCATGGCACCTTATTCCTAAGTAAATAAGCAAAACTCTTTCAAGAGTAAGCATCAATAAAAGGCAACGAAGCACCTTAGTTTTCTGTGGGACCGAATTCTGTATTTGCTACCATTTCACATCTCAACATCACGAAGTTTTGATAAAAGGCAATGAAGCACCTTGGTTTTTTATGGGACCTAATTCTGCATTTGCTATCATGTCACATCTCAACATCACGAAGTTTTGATATTCTGCATTTGAATCTGCAACTAGGTTTTACACATTTCTATGGTGAACACCTTTCCCTTAAATGATTAGGGCTGAACACGTATGGCACGATATGTTCCATGTCTCATTAACGTGTTATTGTAATGTTTCAGCCTTTGAGTAGTTGCCTTCCAGCGGATATCCTTCCACTATATAATCAAACTAGTACGCCAAACATGCAAATATGGGATTACTAATAATTAATTTCCCTTTTAACAGATAGAACATAAAGTATAAATTTAAGCCAAAGCCCACTGCAACTGAGTCTGTTCGCAAACTAGCATGACATAATCAGAGTTTACCGTTAAAATGTGAACTGTTCAGGGCCCAGGGCCCAGTTTGAGCCTTGACAAAAACACCAGGACAGAACAGCTGTGGTTAAGGGATACCAGATTAGAAGATTTGACTGAGACCAAAACTTATAAATAGTCCTCTGTTATACAGGAAAATTCTAGACTCCAGTGAATTGGAGATAATTGAAATAATTTATAAAGATGTTTTTAAAAGAAAATTAACTAGGGAGTTAATGTTAACACTATCCCATACCTTGACCACGTATAATGATAACAACATTAAATAAATATCTATGCGCCATGCACTAACAGCTGAAATTTATGAATTTTATACTAGAACAAGCATCTTCTCGCTGCTCTTACGAAGATTTCCTCATTCGTAGCGTCAGGTGATTCCAATTGAATAATCTCAACATCTTTTTTAGAAGTAGATAAAGAACAACTGTATTCACTCACTTCAGTCAGTGAATCTGGATCTATGTCAATGATATCTTGATCGGTTGATCCAGCTAATGGAGTGTTCATGATTTCTGTTGATTTTTCAAGTGGAATGGTCAAATCAACAACACTAACACTTCCCTCCTGGTTACTTCGCAGATTAGCAGACATTTCCTTATGTTTTGACATAACTGGCCCTTTCGTAGACTTAAAATATGATGTAATATTGAGTTGCTTTCCAGTGGAGGTCGCTTTCCTCTTCTTTCCTTTGGATACTGACTTGTTCCTTCCCTTTACAGTCTGTAGGTAAATTTTAGGATGATAAACTAAAATATACTGAAAGGAAACAAAATACAGAACATATTTTTAATACACACCTTTTCATGCTGAAATTTATCCACCAGCTCAGGACATGCAGACCTAAGAAGCTTCATGTCTTCATCTGTAGTTATGAATAGAGATCCTTCAAGTGCCTCAACCTCCATTGCACTGTCATCTTCATCTAATTCACCATGAATTTTCTGAACCTCAGAGACCTTTTTCTTCTGCTGCTGGAATGCTTTAGCCTTCAAGCCTAACCAGTCATCATCACTGGACTCTGAATTTACATATTTCCATTTCAGCACATAAAAGGATCGGGAGTAACGGAATTTAACACGTTCAATGGAATGTGGAGTGTATCTATTATACAAAGTCCAATTTTTTTCTTGTGCATTCGACCCTGCCTTACTTGCAGCCATATCCCTCAGAAGCAACATAGAGCATAGAGGGAGGATTTTTTGGCGTGTGTATGATCGATGCCAGTACAAATGATGTTCTAAGAAGTCTTCAAGAAGTTCCATTTGAGGGGCTTTCCAAGAAAAAGAATTCACAAACTTTTGCTGATCTGCAACAGGAACCAGCATTTGTAGGTTAAACATAGACTATAGATATTTACAAATGCATAATGAAATACAAAGAAAGTACTGATCAAAGCGCAACTTAATTATAGATGCAAGACTCAGGTTAGATGTTAAGGCACACCAGGAAGGCCTGTGGTTTCTTGACCAAGAAATATATCAACAATTTCTTCATTTGGAAATCCATCAGTGGCACGAATTTTAGAAAAAATCTTTGTTTGCCAGTCCAGGGATTTCTTATGTTCCTTTCTCTTCTTCTCCTGCCACACGAATTGAAATTATTAGACCAATGCCCTGCATGTTAGCAGCATGGAAATGTAATATTGATGAATAATATGACTTAACACAAATGTAAACTGCCTCAATTTAAGGATCAAGATTAAAAAGAAATACAATAAGTGAAATGTCACATTACATTCATTCGTCCCTCAGAAATTGTGTGTGATTTCATCTATGTCACAAGGTTCATCAAACTTCAACCTTGAGGTTCAAATTTTGGCAAACCTTAAAAATATTTTGAGGTTTGAATTTTGGCAAACCTTAAAAAAATTTTGAGGTTCGGTGAACCTCAACAAACCTCACAGCCATTGACCAAGTCCATAGATCAAAACTCATAACTTCATGTCACAACTCAAGCTTGTAATCTATCTTTGCAGTTTCAATGTCCGTGATAGCGTTTTTGATGTTTACTAATGTTGATTTCTTACTATTTTATTTTACAATTCATTTTAAATTAATATATATATATATATATAAACACACACACAAACACAAACCTAATGGCAAACCTCATCAAAAAATTCGAACTCAAACCGAACCTAATCATTGTCAAACCCGAACCATGTGACATTGGTTTTCATGACAGTTCAGTCTAACCAAATCAAGTCATTTTTTATGACACAGCATTCCCATATTCCTCCAACCTGTGGAAGCTTTAGGAAGAATTGCAATCTTTATCAGAATTACAACTATTATGTCCACACTATCTGTTAATTTTAGTTAGCAATGGTATGTTCTATGCTTAACACAATTACTTCAATGTTCCTTTAGCAGCCCAATAACAATTTCCAATTTAGTTTTCCAATAGCAATCACATTAACCATAAATCACATTGATAGTAACTGTAGATAGAAATTAGAACATGAATAACAAAAATGTAGAAGACAAGCCAGGACAAGAGAACACCAGAATAGGCAGATGCCATGGAACATCCCCTATGTGGGGAAAACCCTTTGATCAATATTTCTTATTATTATATCAAATGTTCAGCAGAGAGAGAGTACAAAAAGTCAAAGTTGACTTGCCAAATCAAAGTCAAAACAGTGTTGTCAAATCTGCAGTCAACTGCAGCCAAATTCAACCCTAACCAGAAAGTCAAAGATGGTCAACACAGCATCAAAATTTCCCCTTTGAAGCTCAGTCAAAGGCAGTCAAACTCGGCCTCCAACAGTGGTCAAAAGTCAGCCAAAAACAATCATAAAATCTGTGTTCAAACTTGGTTAACCAAAAGTCAACTCTGTGATCAAACAGGCCTGTGGTCAACGCAACTCAAACAACCTATAAAATCTTGGTTTTTGTGCCAATCAATGTGGCCTGGTCAAACAGAGTCAATCCCTCCAAAATTGCAGTCAAACTTGGTCAAACAGTACCTGGTCAACGCTGGTCAAACTTCAGTCAACTCCTGAATTTTTCGGCCCTGTACTTCTGTTTGAAATTCGTCCCCCTTGCCACACGTGTGAGAGAAAGAGAATGCCCAATAGTTGTACAAATCAATGAGAGAAGGAGAGAAGAATTTGTGAGTGATGATGATGCCAAATGAGGTGAGAGGTCACTTGTATTTATACAAGTCGTCGAGGGTGAAGTGACATGTCTCTTGGGGTTCATGAGCCTACATGATGATGTGGCTGACCTAAACAATTTATACATGTGTGAACATAAATTCAAAAACACACTTTTGCTTATCCAAATTAGATGATCTTTTAGATCAATTTTGGTCTTCTAGAAAAGAAGAATTCAATGCAATCATCTCCATCAAATGAGCTTGTCCAAAGTGGAATCTGGCCTTGGTTGCCAATTTTAACACTCCCTCTCAACTAAGGAGAATTCCACCTACCAATCCATCCATCATCATCGAACATCATGCCATCCAGTCGCCATGTACCATCTTTGTATCTCATCTCCTCTCTGCTCTACTAAACATTGATATGAATAATGAAGAAAAATCGATCGAGAGTGAGTCAAAAGACCTTAAGACTCTCCATTGACAAAAGTCAATCCAGAGGTAGAACCTCAATCAAACTTAATCCCAGATCAAGTTGTTGAACACCATGCATCCTAGACATAGGGAGTACAACAGTACACGATGTGTCCACCGGTAGTGCTATGGTCCCTATCCACTTTTCCCAACTCATTGGTCAGATGAGAGGTACTTCCCATGAGTCCTAGACTACATGGGTAGGATGTATGCTAGGGCATCAATAGGAGAAGGTGAAACACTCATCCTATGCATATGTCAATCATAGGGGAAAGTGAACCACTCGCCCTACACATGTGTCATCAATCGTAAGAGAAGGTAAACCACTCACCTTACACACATGTCAACCATCATGGGGTAACACAGGGGTAGGTGAACCATTCACCCTGTACACAATGCACCGATAGGTGAAGGTGAACCACTCACCCTATGGTTGCTCATAGCTCCAAGAAGTACCCCAAGCCCCCAGGAGCTCCCAGAACTCAATGTCCAAATCAAGTGGGACCCTCATGGGAGCGTCTTTCCACAACTCCAAGTCTCTCTCGGAAGGCTAATAATTTGACCTTTCCTAAGCCCTTTGTGAGGATGTCTACAACCTACTCATCAATCTTGATGTGTTGGAACCTTATTGCTCCTCATTGTACCATATCCCAGATAAAGTGGTACTTGATATCAATGTGCTTGGAGTGGTAGTGGAACACAGAATTCTTTGAAAGGTGAATCCCACTCTGGTTGTCACAAAAGATCACAGTGGTATCCAACATGTGCTCAAACAACTCACTAAAGAACTTCCTCAACCAAACAACCTCACAACATGCCATACTATTTGCAATGTATTCAGCCTCGAGAATGCTTAGAGCAACCGATTTTTGCTTCTTGCTCATCCAAGAAATTGAAGCAGACCTCAATGAGAAGCAACATCCAGACGTGCTTTTACGATCCACCACACTACCAACCTGGTCAACATTAGTATATCCATGTAGCCTCAAATTCCCGACAGTGTATCTCAATCCATAGTTGATTGTGCCATGGAGGTATCTCAAGAGATTCTTAGCAGCAATCCAATGTATGTGATGAGGCTCGACCATAAATTGACTCAATGTATTTACTGCGAAGCATATGTTCGGACAGGGGTTTACCAAGAACATCAGGGCCCCCACAAGTTGTCTATATTCAGAAGGGTTTGCCAATTCAGGCCCAACAACACTTCCACATAGCTTCTTGAAGTTGAGTTCCATCAAACTAGAAACATACTTGCAATCCACCATCTCACATCTCTCTAGCAACTTCACAATGTATTTTCCTTGAGAAAGGAAAATCTCACCTGGGTTTTGCCAGACCTCTAGACCTAGAAAGTAGTGCATCAGTCTTAGGTCTTTCATCTCGAACTCAGAAGCTAACTCCCTCTTGCATTGATAAATGAGAGGGTCTACACCTGTCAGAAAGAGATCATCTACATAAAGGACCAAAATGAGAGGCATGTCCTTTTCAACCTTGAAGTATAGGTTAGGATCAACATCACTCCTTGTAAATCCAAACTTTATAAGATAGCTATCAATCCTCTCATACCAAGACCTAAGGGCTTGCTTCAACCCACAGAGAGCATTTTTCAACATGCATACATGTATCCTTCGATCTTGTACTTTGAACCCCTAAGCCACAAAGGTCTTTTCTTGAGGTAGAGGGATTATCGAGAGGTGGATCAATGGGATCCATCGGGCCTTCAACATCGGGCATAGACTCATTTGTCGGAGGTTCATCCTACTTTTCTGCAGCATCATCACTATCCTTCCTTGGAATGGGGAGATCTCTAGCTTTCCCAAGGGCAATGTCTTCATCAATGGTGACATCATGGCTTACTTCCACATCTATTTGACCAAGCACATAGATTCTATATGCCTTTGAATTTTCATTGTAGCCGACAAATGTACCTTTCTTCCCAGATGCTTCCAACTTGTTTCTTTTCTCTTTAGGCACATGCAAATATACGGGACAACCACATATTCTAAAATGAGGAACATCAGGTTTCTTACCAATGAAAACTTCTTTGGGTGTCTTGAAATCCAATGCTTGATGCGGGCTCCTATTTTGAACATACATGGCAGTGTTGGCAGCTTCTCCCCATAAGAACTTCGGTAGACCTTGATCATGGAGCATGGCACACGTGGCTTCCATGATTGTTCGATTCTTCCTTTCAACAACTCCATTTTTCTCAGGAGTGTATGGAACAGTTGTCTCCCTCTTAATGCCAGCCTCTCTGCAAAAGTCATTGAATTCATTTGATTCATATTCGGTTCCATTGTCGATACTCAATATTTTGATCTTCTTCCCTATTTGATTTTCCACCAAGGCTTTGAAAGAATGAAACGATTTGAACACTTCAGCCTTCTTCTTCAAGAAATAGATCCATGTTTTACAAGAGAATTCATTCACAAAAATTGCATGGTATAAGTATCCTCCCAATGATGTTATGGGCAACATACTGGATAGGTCAGAATGGACCAATTGAAGAATATCGGTAGTTTGACTTTCACTTGAAGGGAATGGTCCCCTTGTAAGTTTTCTAGCCGCACAACCCTGACAAACTCCTTCATGATTCATGTTGAACTCAGGCATACCTGTGACCATCTTCCTAGGGTAAGGATATGTAATGAAGGTGGGCAAATCTCTGGTTCCATAATTCAAATTGAAGAGAAGTATTGCAAGTCAAGGCTCCCAAAGGACTTCGTCCAACTTGATAGAGACCATCAACCCTAAATGCAAGTGTGAATGCATCTTTAGGGTTTCTTTTCCAAATATGCACCTTTCCATCAATGAATGCTACCTTAAAGCCTTTATCTTCCATCGCAGAAATAGACACCAGGTTCTTCTTCAAATTGGGCACATACAATACTTCTAAGTTCTTGTAGATAAATGGTTTGACCTTGATTCAAGTGAAGAGTGACAATACCTATCCCTTTCACGGGGTAGCTGGCATTATCTCCAAACTAGTCTTCTTTTCAGTCAAATTTGAGAGGGCTTCTTTGTACCTAGTGAAGTGCCTTGAGGCTCCACTATCAATCAACCAATGATCCAAAGTATCTGGAGGAGAGGCAGTAGGTAGAGTGGAAATAAGATAAAACTCATTTTGTTTTTCTACAACATTACTTTTCTCATACTTTGAATTTCTTGTCCTTTTGGGAGGTCAACCATTTCCATATCGAGCAGCGGGAGCATTCCTCTTTCCTTTATTGTTGAACCTGTTGTTCCTTTGATTACCATTGCCTTTTAAATTGTTGTTGTTGTTGTTGTCATCCCTTGGAGAATCCTTCTTGTGAGGACAATCTCTAGCATAGTGGCCGAACCTGTTACAATTGTAGCACCTTCCTTTTCTTCCTTCTTTGAATCCTTGCTTGAATCCTTGACCCTATCTCCTTGGACCAACACTGTTTTTCCTCTTAGCATGAGCGGAGAAAGCAATAGGTTCATTTCCATTTGAAGGTTTGTCTCTCTCCATCATGCTCATCTCTTCTTGAGTGCATCTAGCCAATAATTAATAGAAACTAAGAATCCTATCATTGTTGAGAATGGTGGTGTTAAACATATCCCATGCTCTTGAAAGACCTCCAAGTGCAATAATAGTGAGCTCCCTATTACCAATAACTTCTCCAATAGATAGTAGGTCATTCTTGATTTGTGTTATTCTCATAAAGTAGGATGGGATAGACTCCCCCTTATCCATCTTGATGTCCTTCAACTTGTTCTTGAGAAAGAGGATTTGATTTGCATTGTTTACTTTGAACATCCCAACCAACTTATCATACATCTCCTTATATGTTCCCAAATCAGAAATATAGGCAACCAAATGCTTTTGAATGGAGTCTATCATAATTCTTTTAGCTTTGACCTCACCTTTTTTATACTTCATCTTTGCAGCAATAGGTGCATTTGAAGGAGGCTCCACCACTCTTCCCTCCACAGTCCATGGCATCATGCTCTTCCAAAGTCAAATCCAAAGGCATCTTCCATGCATGATAGTCAGATTTGTCCTTCAGCTTATCCATGAATTTGAAGTAAGATGTAGTAGCCATCGAGGCTAGTATAATAATCTTGTCTAACAGATCTCCCTTAGTGACTGCTTTTCTCTCTCTTGCTTGGGCTTTGTCTTCATCTATGTTCTGATACCATGTTAATTTTAGTTAACAATGGTATGTTCTATGCTTAGCACAATTACTTCAATGTTCCTTTAGGAGCCCAATGACAATTTCCAATTTAGTTTTCCAATAGCAATCACATTAATCATAATCACAATGACAGTAACTGTAGATAGAACATGAATAACAAAAATGCAGAAGACAAGCCAAGACAAGAGGACACCAGATTTGGTGGATGCCAGGGAAAAACCCCAATGTGGGGAAAACCCTTTGATCAATTCTTCTTATTAGTATATCAAATGTTCAACAGAGAGAGAGAGTACAAAAAGACAAAGTTGACTTTCCAAATCAAAGTCAAAACAACCTTGTCAAATCTGTAATCAACTATAGTGAAATTCAGCCCTAACTAGAAAGTCAAAGATGGTGAACGCAACAACAAAACTTCCCCTTTGACGCTTGGTCAAAGATAGTCAAACTTGGCCTCCAACAGTGGTCAAAGTCAGCCCAAAGTAGCGTAAAATCTGCGATCAAACTTGGTCAAACTAAAGTCAACCCTGCGGTCAATGTGATATTCCTACTTAGTATTTTACCAAGTAAATATCAATTTTGCTCATTTTTGGTTTATTGCACGGATGCAATTAGGAAAAGTGGGCTTAGAGCACCCACATTTGACTTTTGGCTTAAGAGACACTCAAACATTAGAGCTAGAGGGAAAAATTGCGGCTTTGGTGGAGTGTTGGGGCCACCACATGAGATTTTCAGCACACATGGGAAGTAAGCTCTCATTGGAGCGTATTTGGTGTGGGAAGTTCGATGAGGGCCCACATGGACATTTTTGGAGGTAACTTGACAAGAGGAAGAAGAGACACTCATTTGCTCATTCATCTATCATTTTGCAGAATTGTGTAAGACAAGAGCATGCTTGAGCTGAAGCGAAGTCTACAAATGTTGTTTAGCACAGGAGTGTCTCTAAGCGGAGATCTCAGCCCTTGCTTCGATGGACTTCGAGTGCCATCCCAAGGAAGAAGTTTCACCTTACCTGATCCAGGTGGATGTTGGTGGCCACCCACCTATCCCATTTGGACCCCCATAACTGTCTCTTTCAGTTTTTTCAGTTTCCTAAATTGTAGCACATTTTACTATTTTTAGTAGATTTTCGGGCCCTGAACTTCCGGAGCCATTTTGAGAACCTAAACGATGTTTTTTGGGAAATCTGAGAACAACATGGGCCCATGGATTGATGTTGCCCTTCCCAAAATGGTAGTGCTTGGATAGATCTTTCTAACGAGCTATTGTACGTGTCAAACAGAGATCGGGTGCCAAAGTTACGACCTTGGGAAGTTGATGTACCAACTTATCCAAACGGGGCCCAAAATTTGGTGTTTCATCTTCTAGGGTTAGGTTTTGGGATGTGAAGGGTTTTCCATTGTTTCTCAACAATAAATAGGCCTTTGAGCCTCATTGTAACACAGTTCAGAGGTATGTAGCCACCACATCTCTTCTCAGAGATAAGCTACCATCGCCCTAGCCGTTTATTTTCATTTTCTGTTTGTAAGCATATCTCAGTATTTTACATTAATGAAATAAAGTATTATTTCCGCCGCATCTTTGTGTTTATGGTTATCTCTGTAATTTGTTGCGTTCCCCGTTTAAATCCAGATCAGTGGTATCAGAGCGGTCTGCATTTTCTCTGTTTTTCTTTGCATGTCCCCAACGAGGTCGGGATATAAGGAGTTAGGGCTTGAACTGGTTGAACCTTTGCAAGACCAGCCTCGCAAATCTCGACAGCCTCCCATGGCAGATGAGAAGAAAGACAAGAGGGTAGGAGATCCTATCAAAATCTTGCTCGAAGAAGCCCTCGAGCGACAAAGGAATGTGATGATGGACAACTTTGCCTAGATCCTTCAACAGCTACCCAGAAGCGATGCATCAACTTCCAGCAGCTACACTAGAAATGCCACGCCCTTTAAAGTACAAGTTAATTTTGAAATCCCCATATTTGAGGGTCAGATAGACGCAGATGCCGTAGATAAATGGTTAAATCTGCTAGAGGGTTATTTTTCTGTTCATGAATTTTTGAGTCCGGAAAAGATTGTTTTCGCTCTTCTCAAAGCAGCCCCCCACGTCAAGGATTGCTGGGAAACCTACTGCGAGCAGAAGAATGAAAGCACAAGCCCACTATTTTCAGTTGCACCCACTTGGGATTCATTCCGGGATGCCGTCAAGGAGCAATACTACCCTGTCAAAAGCTACGAGGACAAATACATAAAGTGGACCACACTGCGACAGGGAAGGGACCAAGATGTGCCAGAATTCACAAACATTTTTCATACCCTTCGCACACAGTTGAGTATCAAAGATTCTGAGTTGCATCTAGTACTCAAATACCGCAGCTGCCTACACAGATACATCCAGGAACAGATGGAGTTCTTGAACATCTCCTCACTCGGCACAACATACCGATATGTTGTCAAAATCGAGCAAAAGTTCAAACAGAAGAAGTGAGACTTTGGATCTGCAAATCCAAAGCCCAAAGGACAAAGCCAAGGCGGGTGACCCAAGACAACCCCTCGAAGCCGCAAGAAAAGAACAACACCACGAAGCCGAAGAAGGACACAGGAAAGTGGTGTGAGTTCCACAAGAGTCCCACTCATAACACAAATGAGTGTCGGAACAAGCAGTCGCTGGTGGCTGAGTTGAAGGCTTCTGAATCAGATGCATGTTCTGACCCTAAGCCAGAACCCGGCAAGGGGAATGGTAAAGGGAAGCAGATCACTGATGCGGATCCTAGCGCCACTATTGCCACCGCCAAGATGCAGAAAAATGAGCCCAAAGAGCCAGAGGAGGGGGAACGTCTTTTCCATTCACAGACGTGGGTGAAAGGTTCGCCGTTGCAATTCATTGTCGACAGTGGTAGCCAAAAGAACCTCATTTCGGCAGAGGTCGTGAAGCGGTTGGGCCTACCAACTACACCACACCCGTAGCCGTACAGTATCGGGTGGCTTCATGAAGGACGAGATCTCAAAGTTCGCCAGCAGTGCTGCCTTCCCTATAGCATCAAGCCTTTCACAGACAAGGTATTGTGTGATGTTACACCTCTGGATGTTTGTGATGTATTATTAGGAAAACCATACTTGTGGAGGCGACATGCTGTGTATGAGTCAAGGCCTCACGTTGTCATTATTTCTTTGAATAATTCATTATACAGGATACCAGAGGTAGCTCCACCTACCGCCACTTCTTTGATCGCTGCTAAGAAAGGCAACAAGTTCATATCCCAGACCAGGAAATCCATCTGTTTAGTTCACTCCCAAAGTAAGGGGAAGGTCATTGCCACATCCATGACCCCCGCGAAGGGTTCCTCCATGTAGCAACAACAACAAAGGGATATGGTCATGACAGAACACAGGAACAACTTCTCCTCACCCACAAGGGTACCACACAAGTTTCAGGTGGGTGACAAAGTTTGGTTACATTTGCAGAGAGAACGCCTTACTAGAACCCATCAGAAACTCAGACCACTTCGACATGGTCCTTACACCAGTACTAAGGCTACGGGCAACAATGCTTTGAAGCACAACATTCCTCCGTTCCTTCCCTTGCACCAAGTGTTCAATGTGGACCATCGTCGACCATGCTTCCCACCATTTCTATACACATCAGAGATTGCAGGACAAGTTTAGCAGATGGAGGAACTCAACACAATGGGGACCATTGCTTTCTAAGGGGGGAGGAATGATCTAGGTGGATGTTGGTGGCCACCCACCTATCCCATTTGGACCCCCAAAACTGTTTCTTTCAGTTTTTCAGTTTCCTAAATTGTAGCACATTTTACTATTTTTAGCAATTTTTCGGGTCCTGAACTTCCGGAGCCGTTTTGAGGCCCTAAACGACATTTTTTGGGAAATTTGGGGGCAACATGGATCCATGGACTGATGTTGCCCTTCCCAAAGTGGTAGTGCTCGGATAGATCTTTCTAACGAGCTATTGTACGAGATCGGGTGCCAAAGTTACGACCCCGGGAAGTTGATGTACCAACTTACCCAAATGGGGCCAACAATTTGGCGTTTCATCTTCTAGGGTTAAGTTTTGGAATGTGAAGGGTTTTCCATTGTTTCTCAACAATAAATAGGGCTTCAAACCTCATTGTAACACAGTTCAGAGGCATGTAGCCACCACATCTCTTCTCAGAGATAAGATACCATCGCCTTAGTTGTTTATTTCCATTTTCTGTTTGTAAGCATATCCCGGTATTTTACATTAATGAAATGAAGTATTATTTCCACTGCATCTTTGTGTTTATGGTTATCTCTGTAATTTGTTGCATTCCTATTTAAATCCAGATCATTGCCATTTTCGCACTACCAACAGGAGGATCGAATTTTTGGGAGAGCAGCAGCTACAACAACACAGGGACTACGCAGTCTTTTGTGGGAGCACTCCGGGAGGTGAAGTGAGTTGGGATTGGGGCTGAAACCTGGAGTGATGGCCGGGGAAGCATTTTGAGGAGTAATGCAGCCATTCTAGAGGCATGTTGCAATAAAATTTACAGGTGGGTTGAATCACCCAACAGATGAGCCATTGAAGGGAAATAGGGTCAAATTTCTGAAGTCAAGCGAAGGCCAATTCCTTCGTGGGTTATTCTAGGTATTTGGTGGAGAGGTTGGGATTAATTTCCCAGAATTTTCTGAGCACCAAAGAGGGCTCTAGAAACAGATCCATTCAGCCAACAATGTATTTCTGGGTATTTCAACGCAACGCTTGAGCAGCATAGCAATAGATCAAAGGGTCTCCTATTTGTCACTTGGGGCTTTGCTAGCTTGCCTTGAGAAAGCCCATGTGCATTCATTCCAACACCTCATTGTACACCCTTTCATTAATAAAAAGAGCTCAGCAACGCAATTTTGGTGCCATTGTGTGATCTGATTGTTTGTCACTGTTTTATGGTGTTTTTGTCTATGTTTGCTTTGTATATTTACTGTTAATTTTCCTTAGGGATATTATAGTGGTATCATAGCTCATAGACTTAGTATAGCCTATGGGAGCAACGAGTCTATGGCATTGGAGGATAAGCAAAACGTGAAATACCAAAGGCAAAGGTACAAAAGGAGAGAAAGGAAGTTGG
This sequence comes from Pinus taeda, assembly GCA_000404065.3. Lineage (NCBI taxonomy): Eukaryota > Viridiplantae > Streptophyta > Pinopsida > Pinales > Pinaceae > Pinus > Pinus taeda. Next base: position 30,315 of record APFE030053419.1, read on the forward strand.
AGATTACCCCTGATCCTGTGATGACAGAGCCTGAGGTAGAAGAAGCCAACATGGGGGGCAATAAGGGAGACAAAAGAAATGAGGAAAAGGATTTTTCCCACCTTTTATTGAACGTAGTGCAGGACTTGTCCTAGAACATTGAAGGAATGGGCCTACGAAATGGCAATGGCAACAAGGGTAGGGGATTCCAAGGGGATTTGCAATTTGGAGAAGGGTCTAGCACTTCGCAACACCACGCATCTCTCAATGCAAACATGCCACTGATTCCAAACACACCCCCTAGGTCCACCATTGCTACGTTCCTACAATCTGGAGCTGGTGGGCAACGAGAGGAGGAGGATGTGCCTTAAGGGGACTATTTCCTGGAGTATCGGTCCTATGGCCCTGATTTTGGGAGGGCCATTACTTTCAAGGATTTCTGCCAGTTGAAGGGAAATAATAGGCCCAAGGGGCAGAGTGGAGGAGGCTACATGCAAGGGGCAGACTTGCAACGCACTATGGGGAGGTTGTTTCTCCCAACTTTCGATGGGTCCTCCAAGAGGTCGGCCAAGGCGTGGGTCGAAAAGCTGGATGTCTATTTCTAGTTGAATCAAATGACGGAAGGAGAGGCAATCAAGATTTCCACATTGCATCTGAAGGGGGAAGCCCATGACTAGTGGTTCCATGGACTAACCACGTTGGGACATGTAGGAGTAACGCTTATGATGATTTCACCAGGAGGGTGTTGGAGCAGTATGAGAGGAAAGATCCTGAGGAGTATTTTGGGGAGCTAACAAGGTTCAAGCAAGTCGAGAGTGTAGAAGCATAAATTTCAAAGTTTCTGTGATTGTCTGTGATGGTGCCGGATTTGTCAAAGTTTAGGAGGATCTACATGTTTGTGTATGGGCTAGCAAAGACATTGCGTTTGTTGGTGAGGTCCAATAGGCCCACTACATTACAGGATGCAGTAGGGAGAGCCCGAGATTTACAGGTGGCCCTACCTAGGACTTGAGCACCACTACCCCCTAAATAGGGTTTCCAGCAAAGGGGTAAAGACACCCAAGCTCCACCATCGAGGGCCAATCAAGGACATGTACAGCTGGATGAGGAGACTCAGAGAGACCTCAAGAGGAGGAAATTGTGTTTCACCTGTCAGGAGCCGTGGGCACTAGGCCACATATGTGTAATGGGAAAGGCCCACTATATCGAGGTCTTCTCTGACAGCGATGCTGAGGAGGGGACATATTTTGAGATGGGTGGAGATGATAGCGTAACACCTCAGGAAGGAGGACCACCACTGCCACCACCACCAACAGGAGGAGTTTCCTCTGCACCTTCTGGAGGGGTCCTTGCATCATTGTGAGGGGTACCCAATTTTTTGACCCTGACGATCAGAGGCACTGTTCAGGGACAACGTGTATCAGTTTTGGTGGGCAGTGGGGCTACCCACAATTTCATTGATGCTCAGTTAGTTCAAAGGAGAGGTATCACCACTGAGGAGTTTGAGGGATTCTCAATTCTTGTGCTTGGGGACAGGACGATGCAGTGCACTCGCTATGTGCTAGCTTTGATAGTGACCATGGGGAACTACTCCATGACAAATCATTTTTTTGTAGTAGATGTACCAAACACCAACATGGTGTTGGGAGTCCAGTGGCTCTATTCACTTGGCAGAGTCATACCCTATTCTCCAAAGTTCCCTCAACCCTAAGATCCCTCCATCTCAATTCCTCACCCTGGGAGCTCAGACAGCGAGGAAGAGTTGGCTCAGTGTCCTCGATCAGCGTTGCTCTCATCATACTCAAATATGGTATCAACTTGTCTCAATAGCAGTTGTTTCCTGTTCATACAGGACATCAAATCAAATATCATGTCAGAGCATAAATAATCATATAAATCACAAAAGGATACCATAATCATCCTCCCTCTCAGGGAGGTGCCAACCACAAGCCTGATCTTGTTTCGAAAAACTGCACTGTCTCAATATATGAGAGTATCTTGGTCCCAACTATAAATATGGGATTTTCTGCCAATCAGACCTCACTCTATGTCATCATAATGTATCCATATCATATCCAGATCATGCCCAAACAACTCTCCAAAGAGCTTCTTCATCGTACCTCACAGCTAACCATGCTAGCAACATCATACTCATCCTCAATCGTACTATGGACCTCTCATCCAAGATATCATAGCAGATCTCATACTAAAGAAACATCCAAATGTGCTTAACAATAATCTCTATCAACAACTATACATCCATGCAGTCACATATCATAGGAGAAATATCTTAGCCTCAAAAATAGAATATCTCATGCAGATATTTCAAAGGATGCTTGGTGGCAACTCTATGTGAATGAAATGTCTCACTCATGAATTTATTCAGGGTCTATGCACATCACACACACACACACATATATATACATACACAAATGGATGTTCAAAACGAAACCTCAATGCTTCAATCAATAGTCAAATGCCATGTCAAGTTCAACAACATATTTGAACTTCAAATCGGAGTATCCAAGGATTTGCATTTCAATATTCAAAAACATTTTTCAATAGCTTTGCAATATTGTTAATTTTAGGTATGTTCTATGCTAGAGCAATTTATTTAAATTTTCACAGTTAGCAATCACATCAGCATTACGATAAACTGCAGATAGAACATAAATACAAAACGCAGAAGACAAGCCAAGACAAGAGGACACAAGATATGGCGCGAGCTAGGGACAAACCCCACAATGTGTGGGGAAACCCTTTGATCAAATCTTCTTTTATCTTCAAAGTTCAGCAGAGAAAGAGAGAGAGAGTACATTTACAACAGAAGTCAATACTTTGACTTATCTAGATCTAGCATAGATCATTTCGTATCATGATGAGATCAGTTGAAGACATTCTGCTTCAACTGATTCTCAAGGTGACTCCTTCACCTATCATCGTTCTGCATCTCGTCCATTTGCTGCCCCTGATTGTGTAGCACCATCAGGCTATCCTTACACTACTCATGATCACTATGCTGTCCATACATCATGCTGCCATGTACATCAGTATGCTGCTCCTTACTATCTTGATACTAGATCTGAATATAGTAATGACTGTTGAGACTGTATGTCTCCTTTTACAGGTATGAGAAACACTGAAACTTATTCAGATGACACCCAACGTAATCCTCCTCATTACTATTGTTTACAGCGTCCTCATCACACCTCCTAGGTTAGGGTACGACTGTACCTCAGAGACTTATGGGACTGATAACCAAAGAGACCTTGCTGTTGCATAAATTTATTCAAGAAGAGCAGATCAGGCCGGTTTGTGTTACCATTCATTGACTGCGTTGTACAGTGTATAAGGTCTCCTCCATTTGCTGCGTATATGTATCTTCATGACCTGTGCATATGTATACTGCGTATGCTGAGCGTATATATCTTCTGCGTAAGGTCTCCATCTATTAATTGCATTAGATCTCCCGCTGTTCATACATATATTGCTTCATGACCTGTGCATATATATATATATTGCTGCGTATGCTGTCTCAATGACTAGCGTATTAGGCTTGATGTTACTGTGGCTAGGTGCCTTCCATGATTAGCGTATATGTTGTCACCTGCGAGTATATATATTGCCACGCTGTAATATATCATTTCCATGCTGTAATATATTTATCCATGACCTGTGCATCCAGTGTATTAGGCCTCTCCTACCAGCGTATACAACGTATAAAGTCTCCACCATTTGCTGTGGATACGAGTCTTCTTTTTACAGCGGATTAGGGCAATCCTTGTCAGCAGATTAGGGCACCATGTTGACTGTTTATTGGAACTCCTTTGAGCAAAGATAGGAGCCTTCCCTTGACCTGTGGCTAGGGCACATCTGACCTGCAGCTAGGGTAACGTACAGCAGCTAGGGCATCATACAAGGCCATCGTATTCTTCTTAGTGTCCCTCCTTCACCAAAAACCCAAGACGTGGAGAGGAGGAGATCACATGAAGAATGTGTGTTGCAAATGATTTCAAGTCCTATATATTTATACTAAAACGTAGATGATGAATAGACACGACTATTGGGCTTCTGAGCCTACTCAAGTTGCTGGTCGGCTTGATAATAATTCCATAATCAAAATTAATTCATATCTCCATAAATACTTATCGGAATCGGATGATCTTTGGATCAATCCTACACCTCTCGACGAGAGGGATCCAATAAAAATATCAGCTGCCATTAATAAGCTGACCCACATGGAGTTTGGCCCTAGTTGCCAATTTAACAAATATAGAATTTCTTTTCCAAATTCCAAAAATCGATTCATCATGCCATGATACATCATTTCGAGCTTCAGAAGTTATTTCCCTTTGATTTAGATCATCAAAGGCTCATCGCCTGTTAAGAGTAGACCATCCGGATATAAAACCAAAACCACAATCAAAATCAAAGCTATACCTTGGAACTCATCATCTTGACTTCAATAAATAACTGTCAAATATAGACATATCTGGATCAAGGAGCTTGCTTCATGCAATGCTCTAAGCATAATGCCTTGCTAAGCCAACATTACATAAATCAATGTTGTACCATCACATCAACAAAATCAGCTCATCAAAGTTTAGAAGCCAGATCACAACCATTATCAAAGTCATTATTATCACAGTATCAATACTTTCAACCGGGTGACAGGGAGAGTTCATATCAAGTTGTGACTTCATTTATTATTATGCCAACAAGTTGTCATCAACCATGCATTATCAATCTGAACTTTATCAAGTCATTATCATAATCATAATACAAGTTATTTCTGTCACTAGGTGCAAATGCATACACCAAGGATGAGTCATGCAGGTTCCATGTTCATGCTGAATCACAACTATCATTACCTCAACCATTGCGCTAGGAACAAGGGGGCCAATTTCCAAATACCCACATAAGTCATTGTGCCCACATAGCATTGTCATCAGGGAAAATCAACAATTGTCCGATCAAATCATTATACATCAGTTCAAGCATCATGACAACACACTGTTCATCTATATCAATCAGCAAAATCATGCCAACCTCTTGTATCACAAACAAAGTGACATATCTATCTGTATGTCTCGGTCACCTGCAAAAACAAGTTCAGTTTGCATGTTCATGTTATGGCAAACATTCATGCTTTTCCTGCTTCCAAATCTTGTTATCTACAACACATCTGTAGAACTGACATCTTCCAAGTGACCATCCGATTTCATGCACAATACTTCATTTTTATGTGATCAACAATTTAACCCAACAACTTCTGAAATTAGTTTACAGTGGCCGAATATGTTAGAGACACCTTGGTTCAAAGTTCAAACAGCTTCAAAAAGCTTCAAATGATGGTCAACTGTAGTCAAACCCATGGAATCTTCCTTCAAGTTAGCATGGGAGCGTCTTTAGCTGTCTGGACGCTACCAGGGCCTTAGAATGCGTGCGTCTAGGCACGAGATTTCCTAGTTCAATCCCTGTGTCCAGAGCAAAAGCCCTAATTTCTGTATAAGCTTCAGATCTGAGACTTTGTTGCAGATGAATAATGTCAGATGCACATAAATCATACTTCAACAGTACAAAATGCAAATAGTAATAAGGGTAAGAATCTTAAGAAGAGATTCTCCCTCTGACTGGGAATCTATGTCATCAACCTATCTCTACTAGAGTCAAGCAACAACAGATCTGTTAGATCATAAACATATATCTATCATGGCTATCAACATTCTAACATCAATCTTTCATCAAAGGATAGACTCAAAGTAGCATATAGATGCAACATCATATCTCAAAGATTATGAGTAATTTCTATCAAGTCACTTCATCAAGATAGGACATTCAGTTTAACCATATATCATTAAGACATGATCACACGTAGTAGGGGATCTAGAATCAATCTCATAGTTATACCTCTAACATCAAGGCTACCATGCTTATCATGATCAATGAGATCAAGATCATTCAATAAAACTTTATCAAAACAACGAGTGTCAATCTCTCTTTCCATATGCTTTCATCATGCTTATCACAAGCATTATCAACAGACTCATGTATAGGTGTCAATGAAGTATCCTTCTTTATGAAATCCATCATGACAAGTATCAAGAGTATCATTTACTAGAGTCAAGGTGCTAGCCTTCTTTATAGGATCAAGATGTCCAACAGATGGATGTTAGTCAATCATAAAGTGTATCAATGTATCAATAGTAGATAGCCTCATAGGATTCAAGAAGATAAAAAGTTTCAACACCAGGAGCATCATTTCATCATAGATCCAAGTTGCTTTCATATGCATATGTGAGCCATCAAAGAAAGAGACATTCTCATCATACCTTTAGGGCTTACCTAGCCATCAATGTTACAACTGAAATACAACATACCATGCATACCTTGTGGCATTCAAATACCTATGCACCTTTTCATTAGATATAGGCTACTTGAAGCACTTTGTCATCTTTTTTCATATAGTGCCTTTTTACCCTTTCCATCTCTAACCATCCTTCCTGCATCTCAAATGATCCCCAAGAGGGATCCACGTATCAAATCTCATCAAGGAGGTTAGAAACATCCATACACTCAAATACATATGCAGGAAGTATAAGTAATAAACATAATCATTAGATCCATAGGTCTAAACAAAAGTAAGAGGCATCATAAGTCAAGAAATACTTAACTTCAATGGGAGGTAATCCTCTCCCTCTTGAACCAATCTTCAAGATCCATCAAAGTCCATAGTCCATATACCATTGCTACCTTCAGTTATCCAACCAGGCCTGCAAGGGATTATCCCATCTAGGGCTTTATCAAATCTCTCTCAAGTGCTTAAGCATCTTCACATTGACAAGCTAGGTTCCATATCTCATATTGTTTCCATAAACCAGGGTTTTCTCTCCAACCTTAACCTCATAGAATCCACAAACCCTAATAATCAAGTTGCCTAGGGTTTTCTTCAAACCCTAGAATTCTTTTTGGTATCCACCATCCACTTCTTTCTTCCATCAAAGGTTTCATCATCAAGGTGATCTCCATGGCTTTTTTCAGCCCAACTTTGATACCATGTTAATTTTTCATAGGGCTACATGCTCTTTGCTTTGATAATTGCATTTCTTCATTAATACATTAAGTTCACCCCATATCATCATTACATTATTCAGATCTCCACCATTATTCATTAGCATATGCAATTATATAGAAAGAACAACATTATCATCATTAATGCAACGAAACATAAAGGAACAAAAGAAAAGCATGCACACATAGAGAGACCAAGATTGGTTCGAGACCAAGGCAAAACCCACTATGGGGAAAACCCTTGCAAATCTTCTTCTTCTTAGATCATCATCAAATGATTTAGCAAAAGAGAGTATAATTATCCATAACTTAAACCATGCAACAAAACAACTATGATATCCATGAGACAAATATAATCATGCTTATAATCAAAACCCTTATTCCGATGGTTGTAATGTGTTGTCACTAACTATAGTCAGTTGTTGGGAACTATTGAACATTGTTGTCACTGAGCGGAGTCTTCTGAATACTGAAATCTCATCTTTGAGTCCTAGACACAGGGAGGAGGAGTTGTGCGAGCGTCTATAACAATCTTGGATGCTCTCTGTGAACTGTAGGCCAGCGTCTATGGTAGCTCGGACGCTCCCAAGACCATTCTGTGCGTGAGTCCAATGACCAACTCACTGGATCCGCTCCAAACCCCCAGATGCTCTATTTCAGTTACTGTGCATGCATCCGGGATAGCCTGGACACTATCAGGACCACTCTGTGCAAGCGTCCGGCAACCAACACCTCAAGATCTGTCTTTGAAACCCTAGACGCTCCCATAGGCTTCTGTGCCAGTGTCTAGGGCTCTCTGGACACTGTTTTGACCACTATGTGCCAACGTCCAGGGAATAAAATGCCCAGTTTTGTGCTAGCGTCCACCCTAGATTAGTGCGAGCTTCATCCCTGAGATTTTGGACCCTTGCGCGAACTTTCCTTTGACAGACCTGTGCGAACCAAGACAATAAGAGAAGAGAAGATGGCTTGATCAATGTGTCTAAATGAGCTTGAAGTCTCTTCTATTAAAAGGCTTTCATGAGGATCCACTTGGGGTTGAGGCCAACCTGTCCAATTTAACATGTGCTTAAGGCCGACCTAACCCAATATACATGAGTGAATAAATAAATTCAAAAACCAACTTTTGCTTGTCCAAATAAGGTGATCTTTAGGTCGATTTTGGTCCTCTCGAAAAAAGGAATCTAATGCAATCATCATCTCGGTCATCTAAGTTGTCCAAGGTGGAATTTGGCCGCAGTTGCAAAAATTAACAAAGCTTTCCAAAGCCCACCTTTTCAATGTCAAGCTTATCAGGTTTCACATTTTCAAGGACAACTTTTTCAAAGTCCACCTTTCCAAGGTCAAACTTTCCAAAACCCACCTTTTCAACGTCAATTTATTCAAAGTCAACCTGTTCAAAGTCAATTTGTTCAAGGTCAACCTTTGCAAGCTCAACCTATACAGGGGAAATATTATTTAGGTCAAATCGGTCAAGCTCAACCATTCCAGAGTCAACCATACCCTGGTCATACTTATCAAGTCCTTGTTAAACCTCAACCTGGTATGGTTCACCCTAGTTACCCTGGTGGAATTCCAATTCCAACTGCATAAGCCATCCAAGATATCCGGGGTATTCTCCTCCAGGGGTTGGTCTTAACCGACAAGGTTATCAAACTTTACCGCAAGACGCTAACCGATAGTTACTGTTTATTGCAACCCTAGATTTACCTGATTTATCTCAGTTAACAAATGATCCCATTTATTATTATCCTTATTGGCCAGCAATTCCTACCAAGTCACTGAGTGACATACCCAAATTTGAAGGCAAAACGGGAGAAGACCCATCTAATCCTGTGATGACATATCATCTTTGGTGTGCATCTGATTCTATCCGTCTTCGCCTTTCCCGACGAACTTTAATAGGTTCGGCAACCAAATGGTACATTGAGCTACCTCGTGCCTCTTTCCATAACTTTAACTCTCTAGCAACAACGTTTTTAACCCACTTTCAGCTACCGACTCGATACGTACCGAACTATTGACTTCTTTAAAACAATCAAAATCGACTCATAATTCCGCTCATATACATGAATGGAGACGTAGAGATCAGTTAGTCAAAGTTTTTATTCTAGATCAGATTTTAGCTGAATGGTTTACGAAGTCACTTCTTCCCATTATTACTAAGGATGTTGCTAAGAGAGGTGTCATCACAGAAGAGCAGGTAATTGCTCGTGCATAGTATTTAGACTTAGTCTACACCCAATCCGACACCTTGTGTAGTGATCCAATAACTGATGTAAGCAAACAATATGCAGAGTTGAAAGGGGATTTCAAGGCTTACCTGAACTGTTGTGCGCTGATCTGCTGTCTGCTCCTGTTCTCTTGCTGCCTTCTCTTATTCAAGCTGATTCGATTATGGGAAAACCAATTCCTCCTAGCCAATCCAGCAAGCTTCTCACCGAAGCTCACTGCCCCCGTGCCCAGAACCTCAGGTCAATGCAAGCTCTTGATTCCTGGTTTTCTCACTGCCCTCTGTCCTCCTGCTCTCCTCCTTTCCGTTGATCGACTCAGTCCACTGGTTTTATAATAGCAGGCTTGGCGGTGGCCGCCCTCCAGCCTACGGCCACCGCTCTTCCTCCTCCCGACACGCCTCTGCATGCATGATCTCCCCCTTAGATATTTATCCTTTGCTTTAAGTGTTTTGCTTACTGTTCGGTTTGGTTCATGTGTTACCTCTTATATAAGGTTTTAACTTATAAACTTTAATTTTTATGATTTTAATTTTATTTATTTCAAGTTTTTAAATATATTATTATAAAAAGTCATTGCTAATTATTTTTAAAGCTTAACTTCATATTTAATATTATTTATTATATTTTTGTAAGTTCATATCATATAAATTTTAATATAAAGTCTAAAATTTATATTAGTTAATTATTTAAATGGGTCGTTACATACACTCCCCCTTCGGAAAACTTCATCCCGAAGTTAGAGTTTAGGTTTAAGGTTTTAATGGGCCTGACTTTCCTTATCTAGGTTTCCGAGCTATTCTAACATCATCCTATCCTTCCCAATCTCTTCTACTCCTCTCCTATCCGTCCTTTACTGAAGTATGCAATGGCGTCAGTTTTACTGACCTAACCATTCATAAACTCTAAGGTGACAGCGTCGGTTATACCGACCTGATTCCCAATAGGCATACGGCAGTCATCATCACACGCCTAGGGGAGCGTGACTCGCACAGTCCTCCCATGACTCGAGGGTTCGGAGGATAAACGGTGGGCAACACCTCCACCCCTCCCAGTAGAACTTAGGTTTAACACCCTATCATAGAATCACTTGGAGCTTTAATTGTTCTGAGATTTTGTCATCACGTGGTCATCCCGGTAATCGAATCATATACTTTCATCTGCAATTATACACTCACTCATGCATTCGGAAAATGTGCATCAGCATATTCAAAATAACTCATGTATTATTCAGTATAACATATTTTTACCATTTTCTAAGCATGTCTTTTGATTTCCATCTAAAATGTAGTCATTTCCTAAGTTCTATTGATCATATGGACATGTAGAAATAAAACAAATTTACAATATCTTAATTTCTATTAGAAGTAAAAAAAACCCTTTAACTGGCTTAACTTTCCTTTGACAACTAGAATTAATAAAGTGAACCACACATATCGTTTTGGTATCCATGTACCAGCAGAAGTTAAACATATATTATGTCACAAAATTCCACGTTTATTTATAATCATTCAAAATGGTCCTGGGTCTCTGATTGCAGTGAAGTAAAATATATACAAAACATAGTTTAATGTCCTTCAAAATTGACATAGTCTAGGGTATCTTTGACATATGTCCCTGTATTTTCCAAGTTGCGGATCCAGGACTATACTTGTCCCGTTGAACCTTAACTTGGTCCACCAGGCGGTTCCTGAGCTGTCGAACCCTACGTTCCAAAATACGTAAAGGTTCGACCGATATGACTCCCTCGTCTGATACCTGCAATTCCTTCCATTGAAGGTTATGAGATAGATCAGCTATATAATGTCTTAATACAGAAACATGAAATACATTATGAATTTTATGCAGGTGAGGT
>APFE030053422.1:7121-28693 GCA_000404065.3 Pinus taeda
TTTTCATTGACTTTATAAAAGTCACTTTAAAATTAGACTTAGTAACGTTATCACTTAAAGTCACTTTTAAATTAGATTTTAACTTTATAAAAATTATAAAGTCACTTTAGGAGAAAAATTAAAATCTTTTGGACACTTTTCCCTAGGCCAAAGATCAAAGCCTAAGGAAGGGAACCACCTGTCCTCCGGTACCAAATTTCAACACAAAATGGGTTCCTAGGCTTTGCAACCAGTGGATTCCCAATACGACGTCTACTCCTCCCAAGGGCACGGTGTACAATTTGGATTCTAACTTGTAATCCTCCAATTGCAACTTTATTTTGTGGCACTTTCCGACTCCATCAATTCGTTTTCCATCTACCACTATCACTCTTATGTCTGCAACTGGATATACCAATAGATTTAGTCTTTTGGCGACTAAATATCTACGAAGTTATGGGTGCTTCCTATGTCTACAAGTACAGTAACATTTTCCTTTTTCACATGCCCACTTAGTTTCAAAGTTTGGGGTTGCGCTATTCATGTTATTGTAGCAAACGATATCTTGGGCATGGCCTCTTCATCTTATGTATTTTGAATATTATTTTCTTCCTTACATTCTCCTTCTAAGTCATTGTTGGATGTGTCGGATTCTACCTCAGCGTCACATGTATATAGTTTTTTGTTGTTGCATCTATATGCTTGGGTTTCCAATTGTCACCATAATACCTACATTTCTTGACCCATTTTTGGCTTGTGCCCTGGTGCTAGTTCTCTTCTTCTCTTAAGGGGGGAGGAATATACTTCTCAGGCTTGTCCACGTGGTACTCTTCTGACCTTTCATTAGAGTATCTATTTGATTTTTCTGGCACTATAAAAAATGACTTATTGAACTTGTTCTTTTGTTCGATCAATTTTGTTGTGTGCCTTGCATCCACAATTATTTAGGATTCCATAGCTATATTTCAGTACAGATATAATATTTTAATCCACAGAAGTACATTTTTAGCAATTGTTCAGCTGTGAATCCATTTTGTCTAGTTGCCAAAACTTCCCATTCGTGTGTATAGTCGTTTATGTTTCCCTTTTGTTTGAGATGTACAAAGTTGTTGTACAGACCGTCATCTTCTTCATCATGAAACCTTTTTAATAACGTTGTCATGAAGAGGAACGAACATAACCCTTTTAGCAACTTTGCCAATGAAAAGAATGAACATCACATTTTTCTGTGCACTATAGGAACCAGTCGTAGGCTTCCACTTCTAAATTGTTGGAAGTTGTTATTACCTTTTCTCTTTCACCTAACAGGGGGTTTGATTCAAAAATCCCTTCCAGTTTGTTCACCCAGAAGAATACTCAGGTAAGGTCCTTATAGTCACACATCAGTAATTTATGGCATCCTCAATTATTTTAGGATTCCATAGCTTTATTTCAGTATGGATATAATATTTTAATCCACAAAATTACATTTTTAGCAATTGTTCATCTGTGAATCCAATTTGTCTAGTTGCCAAAACTTCCCATTTGTTTGTATAGTCATTTATGTTTCCCTTCTATTTGAGATGCACAAATTTGTTGTACAAATTGTTATCTTCTTTGTTATGAAACCTTTTTAATAAAGTTGTCGTGAAGCTTTGCCAATGAAAGGAACGAAACATCACATTTTTTTGTCCATTTTAGGAACTAGTCGTAACCTTCCACTTCTAAATTGTTGGAAGCTCTTATGTTTGATTCAAAAATCCCTTCCATTTTGTTCACCCGGACAACTGCTCCTCTATGATCCTTATAATCACACATCAATAATTCCTTCTTAATTTGTTGATTGCCTAGAATTCTTGTGTGACATTAATTGCCCGAAAAAAGTATTTCAAGTGGTTATTGACGGTCTTGTTCACTTGTATTTTGTGGACTAGGTATCGGCCTTTGATAGACTAAGGGTTTTGTTGTTAATGCATCTACCTTCTCAATTAGTTTATTAATTTTTTCGCCATGGTAGTTGTCTTAGTAGTTTTGTCCTTGTCGTCGTTCCTCATTCTTAGCACAAATTGCCATCGATCTTCGGATTTTGCAAGTTGATAATCAATTATGTTTCCTCACTATATTAGTCAATTCATCTTCTCAATCAATAGCTTTTTTCCTTCCCCAAATTCTGTTTGTGCATCGTCTCTATATCAATTGACTTCAACATGTAGATCGTTGTTGTTAGCCATCTTGGGGTTGGTCTTCTTCCTTATGGACCCCACTTCCTCTCTTTTTATTGTTGTTTTTGTTGTTGTTGTTATTATTATTATATTAACTTTATAAAAAGGCTTTAATAAATACTTTATTTAGAAATACTAAGTAACTACATTAAAGTACTTTTAACAAGTTGCTTTCATCAAACAAATAAAGTTACTTATTAAATGAAGTAATTAAAACAAATTAATAAAGCATCCACATAAATAATTGAGTTGACTTAACTAAATGGTTTTTCATATAGTCATGACCGTACTATATGTAGTGCGCCCTGTTTAATGGAAATGTGTGTGTAGTGTAGCAAATGATGGTGAATTGCGAGACAACGAGGGGGTGAACAAAAAATTACACAAGCGACTATGACTCGGGCTACACCAAGTTAAGCGACAGAGGTGGAGGCAACAACAAAGGTGCCGCGACATCATACACTAGGGACGTAAGTGGGTTGGAGACACAACACAAGTGACGATGTCGTTGCGCTGGAGAGACAGCACGAGCGGCGACATGAGCAAATGAAACCAACAACAGCTATGTACAGTTGCAGTTTCGGGTTTGTACTCTGATACCAGTGTAATAGGAAAAATTGCAAATGAAATTTTATTATTGAATAAAAATTAAGTTGATGATTATAATAATCTTCATCGCAACCCAAATGTAGATTCCTCTAGATACAAATATATATATATATATATATATATATATATATATATAAAACTAGGGAAAAGAGAGAAATAATTCTGTGTTGTGATTTGACTTAAAAAATAAAATAAAATAGAAACAATAATGTTTTGATGTCAACTTAGTCTTAGGAATCTAAGCGAAATGTTGTAGAAGTTCCAGAACATTAGTGACTTAGCCATACATCTCATGATTGAGATAAGTGGCAATTACAATTGAAGAGATTAGTTGCTAGGATTTGGAAGATTAGTTATTCTATCTCAAAGTCTGAATAGGACAACATAGGAGAGGTCAATCTCACAGGAGAAGACAGCAAGAGAGTTGAAGGAAATGTTGCAAACATTGGCATCGAGTTATAATCAGCAAGAGTCCGAAAAACCAAAAAATCATAAAATTCATTAAAATATCGATAAAAATTGGCAAACATCGACAAAATTAAGATACCACCAAAATATCAGTAAAAATCAACAAACGTCGACCAGGCCAAAAACCGTGATTTCATGATTTTTTCACGATAATTAGGGATGTTTGCAACACTTGTTGAAGGAGAGACACAATGCATTCAGGGAAAAGAGAACCAGATTATTGAAGTGACTAGCAAGTACAATATTTAGGAAAATCAAGGTTCTTGTAGATTATAGTTGACTTTCCTTACTTGATAATTACTTGTGATTATTATTTGGCCTTTTATTCCTTTTATTTTCTTTTCATCAACTTATTACGAAAACATTGAAGATCACAAAGAGACAAAGTACACAAGATATAGGCTCCAAGCTAGGGAAAACCCCCTCAAAGGGGAAAACCCAAAAAGAATACTTCTCTTCTTATAGAATCAAATCAAGAAGAGACTTCCAAGACCCAAAGACCAAAATCAAAGTTCCTCCCACGCACCAAATCAGCCCTTCAACAAGATCTCCTTCAAGCAAGATAAAATCTTCCAAGGTCAACAAAGATCGAACCTCTTCAAAGTTTGCTACAAATAGGTCTCAGCCTCCACCTTAGATCTACAACTTCAACCTGCAATTCTTAGCCCTACAATTAGCCTAGAAACCTTAGATTTTCGCACGCGGACAAAATTAGGTCTAATTTCAGCCTTCCCTCCTTCACTAGGTCTTTCTCCTTGCCTTCTTGTCCTTCGCACTTGCTTTTCTCTTCTTTGATTGCAAATCCAACTTGTTGTTCTTCATGTGTCAAATGTGTCAAAGTTCCTTCTTAATAAGAGTCTTCTTGAGGGGTCAAAATGGCTTCCTTTGAGCCAACTTCTCCTTTGTAGGGTTGACTTGGTCTTGCAGGATAAATTGACTTATTAGACTCAAATAATATTTTTCTTTTGTTACAAGTTCAAATGGGACTATAATACATGACATAAATTCTTCTTTGACTCAACAAGCCCTAGAAGCATGAAGAACATGCTTTGATCTTGACTTTGAGCATGAAATCCACGCTTGAATAAATAAAAATTATTTTTCTCTTTTTATATAAAATATACAATGTCATGATTACAAAGGTCATTATGAAGATCGAATCTAGTTACATTCGCTAACACTCCCTCTTAACTAGGGAGGTATTCATAATCCCATCATGAGGTACAAGGAATCTCAAATTGAAGTATTCTAATAAGAAGATTCAAATTGATAAGCTATCTTTTAAGTATCTATATCACAACCAGCATTGCCAACAAGGCCTTAACTTAACAATCTCTACTTATATGAGAACATAATGTTGGGAGGCTTTACATGAGACACCATACTACCTCTAAAGGCACATACGCCATCCGGATGTTCACTAGGTATGTCCTCTTAGGACTATTCTTATCTTGGATTCCCAATCCTCAAAGAATATCAATCCTCTTCGACTACTCTTATCTTGGATGCCCTATCTCATCCTCAAAGAGTATCAGCCTATGAGTTTACTTCTATCTTGGATTTTTCCAATCCTTAAGAAGTGCCAATCTCAGATACCTATCCACTCCTTCGGACCCCATTCGCTCTTCATGGCCTTCAGTTAGACATACGGCTATTAGTCCCAACCTAGTGCATGACACATGAAGAAGAGAATATAATGTCCATCATCACTCCCTCTCAATCAAAGAAGAGATATCCACCAAACCAAGCTTGCTTCTTAAGTACTCAAGTTTGATACTTAAATACTCCTTGATTTTGCACCAGCCAACTTTAAATTGCAACTTCAACCTGCCAGCTTCAATACTACAACTCGTCCTGCAACTTTGACCCTGCGATTTTGGCCTTGCAGCTTTCACAAAAACCCTAATTTAGCTTCCTCCTGAGACCTTCCGAGAGTTAGACAACTCCTCCTAAGGTCAGTGAGGTCAAGTTAGGGTATTCTTCCTTCTAGCTACAAGATTTTGCACTTCGTCCTACTGCAACTCAGACTTGCAACTTGGGCCTACTTTTGCAGCACCAAAAACCCTAGAATTTCGCACATGTGAGAGAGATAGAGCCCAAAAACATATATTTTGCTTCCTTCTTGGATTCTTCTTGCCTCCTAAACCTTCGCTCTCCATTTCTCTTGCCTCTCAGCTAAAGATCAAACTTCTTGTGTTATCGAGCTTGTGAAGTGATTGTGTCCCAAATGAGGTCGAGCTACTCCTTTATACAACGTTTCTAGGGGGTCGAGTTCCCTACATTCGTGTTAAAATTGGAAACTAGGGCCAAACTCTACATGGGTCATCTTATTTATGATAGCTGATATCTTTCTTGGATTCCTCTCTTCGAGAGGTCTAGGACTGATCTAAAGATCATCCAATTCCGACATGTATATATGGAGATATGAATTTATTTATATTCTTGACAATTTGTCAAGGTTGGCCAACAAGCAAAACAATGATTTTCACCCCCAACTTAACCTCAACGTTGCATATAAAAGGAGGAGACCTTATGGCATTATTTCACCATCTCATCCTTCTCTCTCCTCTCTTGTTTGGGTACGCATAGCTGGAGAAAAATCTCTCATACGTGCAAAGAAGGAAGTATGTTTTCTGTTTAGGGTAGCGTTGACCGAGTTTGACCGAATTGCAGAATATATCACAGATCTGGGCACTAAAATCGAGGTGATCTGACCTCTCATTTGACCAACGTTGACTACCCTAGATCTAGCTGTAGTTTGACTTTTGTTGACCAGTCTTTGACTGGACATTTTCGGACTATTTTGGTTTGTTTGAGGTCGAAGTTGGAGGCCGAAGTTGACTAGGTTTGACTGAGCTGTTTAGAGGAAGAATTATGCCCTGTTTGACGAGCATTGACTTTTCTGGTTAGGGATTTTCTGTTGTTGTCATAAATTATCAGATTTGTAATTTGTACTTTGAACTATGAAGAATTGATCAAGAGTTTCCCCACATTGGGGTTTGTCCCTGGCTGGTGCCACATCTTGTGTCCTCTTATCTTGGCTTGTCTTCTACTGTTTATATTTATGTTTTATCTGCATTTTACTATCACGTTGATGTGATTGCTAAACTGGATATTGATATTGGGCTGATAAAGAAATTGAAGTAAATTTCTCTCAAGCATAGAACATACCATTGTTACCTAAAATTAACATGGTATCAGAACTGAGGTGAAGACAAAGCCCAAGCAAGAGTGAAAGAGCAATCATCGAAAACAGTTGGAAAGGACAAAAGGCTCAATGGGTTCCTCATCCCACTTCCCGGCTGAAGACAAGCTCCGTGAATAGTCTGACTATCACGGATCGAAGATGTCTCTTGATTTGAAATTGGAAGAACAAGAAGTGTTGGACTAAGTGAAGGGTAAAATCCCTGAGCCTCCATCAAATGCATCGGCTGCTACAAAGAACAAGTACACTAAGGGTGAAGTCAAAGCGAAGAAGATTATCAGAGATTCCATTGACAAGCGTCTGGTGGGCTACATCTCCGATTTGAACACCTCCAAGGAGATCTACGACAGATTGGTAAGCATGTTCAAGGTTAGTGATGCAAATCAAGTTTTGTTACTCAAAAATAAGTTGAAGGATATTAAGAAGGGAAAGGACGAGGATATTCAATCCTACTTCTTAAGCATCATTGAGGTCAAGAATGATCTTCTATCGATTGGAGAAGTCATTCCTGACCGGTAACTTACTATCACTACCCTTGGAGGGCTCTCACCCGAGTGGTATATATTTAGAACCACTATTCTCAATAATAATCGAATTCCAGGGTTTGAAGAATTTATGTCAAGATGCATTCAAGAAGAAACAAGAATGATGGAGAAAGAAATGCCTTCTAATAGAAGCAACCCCACCGCTTTCTCCGCTCATGCCAAAAGGACAAATAATGCAGGGTCTAAAGGTCATTTCAATGGAAAGCCTGGATCCAAGTGTGCAAGGAAGGGCAAGTGCCTTGTTTGCAAAAAGTTTGACACTATGCAAAGGAGTGTCCAAATAGAAGGGACACATCACATGATGATGATCACAATCATTCCAGGGGTAACTTCAACAACAACAATCAAAGGAATGGCAGGTTTAATGGCAAAGGAAAAAGGAACGCGAGACATCATGGAAATGGTCAACCCTCCAGGAAAGCAAGAAACTCCAGGTACGAAGAATCAAACGTTGTTAACAATAAGCAAAAGGAATATTATCTTATATCAGCCCTCTCCACTACTTCTCCACCGGACACTTTGGGGAATTGGCTAATTGATAGTGGTGCCTAAAGGCACTTCACCAGATACAAGGAAGCTATCTCTAATCTAATAGAGAAGCAGACAAACTTGGAGATTATCATTGGAGACGATCCCACCTATCCCATAAAGGGAGTAGGGAATGTTTACCCTTCAATTGAATCAAGGTAACATGATTCATTTACAAGAAGTCCTACATCTACTTGATCTCAAGAAGAACCTCGTGTCCATCTCAGCAATAGAAGACAAAGGGTATAAGGTGGCATTCATCGATGGAAAGGTACGTGTTTGGAAAAGGAATTTTAAAGATGCTTTTACTCTTGGGTTCAGGGTTGACAGTTTATATCTAGTTGGAGGAAGTCCATTGGGAGCCATGTCTTGTGATACATCTCTACAATCTGAACTATGGAACTCGAGGTTTGCCCATCTTCATTATAAGGCTCTTCCCAATGTGAGACAGATGGTGACAGGTATGCCCGAGTTCAAAGTAGAGCATGAAGGTGTATGTCCGGGATGTGCCGAAGGAAAACTTACAAGGGGACTGTTCCCCTCATGTAATAGCAAGACCACAGATATATTGCAGTTGATCCACTCTGACAAATCTGGTATGATGCCCATAAACTCTTTGGGAGGATACTTATATTATCTCACCTTTACGGATGATTACTCTCGCAAAACCAGGATCTACTTCTTGAAAAAGAACAATGAAGTGTTCACCTGGTTTCGTCACTTCAAAGCCGCGATCGAAAATTAATCCGAGAAGAGAATCAAGATATTAAGGACTGATAATGGGACTGAGAACGAATCAAATGAATTCCATGATAATTGCAAAGAAGTTGGCATTAAGAGGAAGACTACAACACCATACACTCCTAAGCAGAATGGTGTCGCTGAAAGAAAGAATCGTACTATTGTAGAAGTTGTCTGTGCCATGCTTCATGATCAAGGGCTTCTGAAGTTTCTATGGGCCGAAGCTGCAAATACCATCGTGTATGTTCAAAATTGATGCCCTCATCAAGCATTGGACTACAAGACTACCAAAGAAATTTTCATTGGTAAGAAACCCGATGTCGCTCATTTTAGAATTTTTGCAAGTCTTGTATATTTTCATGTGCTAAAAGAGAAGTAAATTGGGTGCATCAGGGAAGAAAGGAATCTTTGCGGGCTATAACAAAAATTCTAAGGGCTATAGAATTTATGTGGTTGGTCAAAGGGAAGTTGAGATAAGTCATGATGTCACCTTCGACGAGGATAAGGCCCTTAGCAAGATCAACAACCTTCCTATCCCAAGGAAGGACAAAGAAGCTAACATCGGAAAACAGGGTGAAAAAGAGGACGAAACGATGCCTGATGTTGATGAATCTATGGATCCTACTGATCCTCCTCCCCAAGAGCCCTCCTCCTCCAAGAGGAGACCCTCATGGCTTAGAGAGACTCTCGAAGATGCACCAAGGGGGACTTTCCGTGAGAGCAAGAGGCCAAACAAGTATCAAGGATACTTGACCGTCATGAGCACTATTATTCAAAATGAGCCTTCATCATTTGAAGAAGTCATGAAGCAACAAGTATGGAAGGATCCTATGAATGAAGAATACAAGTCTATTATGAAGAATGGCATCTAGGATGTGGTCCCTAGACCTCAGGACAAATCGATTGTCACCTCTAAGTGGCTCTACAAAATCAAGCATGGAGCCGATGGAAGTGCAAAAAGTTCAAGGCTCGCTTTGTTGCTCGAGGCTTCTCTCAAAAGGAAGGTGTAGATTACAATGAGATATTTGCCCCTGTTGCCCGATACACCACCATCCGCTCGATCATAGCCCTTGTTGCTTCGCAAGGATAGAACCTACATCGGATGGATGTCAAGACCGCTTTCATGCATGGTTCAATTAAAGAGGAAGTCTATGTGGAACAACCCGAGGGTTTTGAGATTCATAATCAGGAATCTCATGTCTAAAGATTGAAGAAAGCTCTCTATGGGTTGAAGCAAGCACCCCGAGCTTGGTATGAGAGGATCGATAGCTATTTGATGAAGCTGGGATTCACTAGGAGTGAAGCCGATCCGAACCTTTACTTTAAGGTTGAAGGTGATAGACCTCTCATACTGGTGCTTTATGTAGATGACCTCTTTCTGACTGGTGCAGACCCTCCCATTCACAAATATAAGAGGGAGTTGGGTTCCGAATTTGAGATGAAGGACCTAGGATTGATGCACTACTTCCTAGGGTTGGAAGTCTAGCAAAAGCCAAGGGAAATTTTCCTATCTCAAGGAAAATATGTTGTGAAGATATTGGAAAGATTTGGGATGGTAGACTGCAAGCCCGTGACTACCCCGATGGAGCTTAACTTTAAGAAGTTATGCAGTAGTGCTGGCGGACTTGAATTGGTAAATGCTTCCGAGTATCGTCAACTCATAGGAGCACTGATGTTCTTGGTGAACCCCCGTCCAAATATATGTTTTGCAGTTAACACGTTGAGCCAATATATGGTTGAGCCTCATCACTCACATTGGATTGGTGCCAAGAATCTTCTAAAATATCTTCAGGGCACAATCACTCATGGACTAAGATACACTGTCGTTGATGTGAGGTTGCATGGTTATTTTAATGTTGATTGGGTAGGCGAGGTGGTGGATCGCAAGAGCACTTCTGGGTGTTGTTTTTCATTGGGTTCTACTTTGATATCTTGGATAAGCAGGAAGCAGAAATCGGTTGCCTTGAGCACCGCTGAGGCCGAATACATAGCTGCTAGTATGGCCTCCTATGAAGCTGTCTGGTTGAGGAAGTTCTTCAGTGAGCTGTTTGGACATGTGTTGGATACCACCGTGATCCTCTGCGACAACCAAAGTGGCATCCGATTATTAGAGAATCTCGTATTTCATGATCACTCCAAGCATATAAATATCAGGTACCACTTTATCCGAGATATGGTACAACAAGGAGCAATAAGGCTCCATCACATTGGGACCGATGAGCAAATCATTGATATTCTGACAAAGCCCCTGGGAAAGGCCAAGTTCTTCGCCTTTCGAGTGGAGAGTCCCTCTTGTGAGGGTCCTGTGTGATATGGACAATGAGCTCTAGGAGCTCCATGGGGCTTGGGGTACTTCTTGGAGCAATGAGCAACCATTGTGTGAGTGGTTCAACCTTCCCTTAGTGGTTTGCTGCGTACAGGGTGAGTGGTTCAGTCGTCCCCTAGTGGTTTGCTGTGTACAGGGTGACTGGTTCAGCCTTACCCTAGTGGTTTGCTGTGTACAGGGTGGGTGGTTCAGCCTTCCCTTGTGATACCCCGTGGCGACATGTGACATGTAGGCAGGATGAGTGGTTCATCCTTCTCCTGCTGAGACATCCTACCCATGCAGTCTGGGACTCATGGAAAGTACCTCTCGTCTGGCCAATGAGTAGGGAAATGAGGATAGGGACCATAGTACTACTGATGGACGCATCGTGTACTACTATACTCCCTATGCTAGGATGACCGATATTGATCTGGGACCAATTAGAAGTGACTTCGGGTCAGTAAGAGTTGTATGACACACTCTCTTTTGATTGGAACTGACTTTGGGTCAGTAAGAGTGGTATGAGACACTCTCTTTTATCTGGCACTGACTTTGGGTCAGTAGAACAGTATGATACATTCTCGATCACTTCTTCTTCTTCATAGTTCAGCAGAACAGTGCATTGATGGCAGAGATAGTACCGACTGACAAATGGATTAGCAGATGGAGTTCTCCCTAGTTGAGAGGGAGTGTTAAAATTGACAACTAGGGCCAAACTCCACAAGGGTCATCTTATTTATGACAGCTGATATTTTTCTAGGATTCCTCTCTTCGAGAGGTGTAGACAGTAGGATTGATCTAAATATCATCCAATTCCAACATGTATATATGGAGATATGAATTTATTTATATTCTTGACAATTTGTTAAGGTCGGCCAGACAGTGATTTTCACCCCCAACTTAACCTCAACGTTGCATATAAAAGGAGGAGACCTTATGGCATTATTTCACCATCTCATCCTCTCATCGTTCTCTCTCCTCTCTTGTTTGGGTACACATAGCTGGAGCAAAATCTCTCACACGTGCGAAGAAGGAAGTATGTTTTTTGTTTAGGGCAGCATTGACCGAGTTTGACCGAATTGCAGAATTGTTGTTTGACTGTGTTGACCTCTAGCATTGACTTGTTCTGACTGTGGATTGGGTGAGGTGTCCTCTCCTTGGTAGGCCGCAGATCTGGGCACTAAAATCGAGGTGATCTGACCTCTCATTTGACCAACATTGACTGCCCTAGATCTGGCTGCAATTTGACTTTTGCTGACCAATTTTTTACTGGACTTTTTCGAACTATTTTGGGTTGTTTGAGGTTGCCATTGGAGGTCGACGTTGACTGGGTTTGACCAAGCTGTTTAGAGGAATAATTTTGCCATGTTTGACCAACGTTGACTTTTCTGGTTAGGGATTTTCTGCTGTTGTAATAAATTATCAAACTTGTAATTTGTATTATCTCTCTCTTTGCTGAACTATTGTAGAATATAAGAAGAATTGATCAAGGATTTCACCACATTGGGGTTTGACCCTGGCTAGTGCCACATCTTGTGTCCTCTTATCTTTGGATTGTCTTCTACTGTTTATATTTATGTTCTATCTGCATTTTACTATCACGCTGATGTGATTGCTAGACTGGATATTGATATTGGGCTAATAAAGAAATTGAAGCAAATTGCTCTTAAGCATAGAACATACCATTGTTACCTAAAATTAACATTTAGGCCAACTTGAAGCTGTCAGGGCTGACTTGTACTTTTGGAGTTTCCAAGGCTTTCTAGACTCAAAATAAATTATTTTTCCAATTACATTTTGTCCGGATGGGTCTTGTAAACATTATGATGACTCCTTTGAATCATGACAATAAATCCTAAGACTTAGCAAACCCTAAAAGCATGAAGAACATGCTTTTACCTAGAAGACCATCAATAAAGACCATGAAACCCATGCTTTTTTCTTCTCATGTTTGTTACATAAGATACTATTGAAATGAGTATCCTACAATTATGAAGACTGAAACTAGTTACATTTTCACACTCCCCCTTAACTAGGGAGGTATTCATAAATGTACAACCAGTACAACATCATTCTCAAACTAAAGAGTTTTCATAAGAAGAGTCAGATTGATAAGCATCATCATTATGACCAACACCATCTCTGAGGCCTAACTAGACAAGCTCTACTTCATTCAAGAGTATTATGCTGGGAGGCCGCACTACCTCTACAAGACACATACCCCATCCGGATGTCCACAAGGTATGTCCTTTTAGGACTATTCTTACGTTGGATCTCCACTCCTCAATCCTCAAAGAATATTGGTCCTCTTCAACCACTCTTATCTTAGATACCTGTCCCACCCTCAAAGAGTATCAGTACCTTTCCTTTCTTGGATGCTAAATCCTGAAGGAAACCATAGATGCTTATCTGATCCTCCGCCATTCTTTCTTCATCACTTGAAGAAGAGAATGCACATGTGATGTGCAACATCACTCCCTCTCAATCAGGGAGGACATCCCTATTCTTCCTAGAGAATATATCCTTGCTCCTATTCAAGGAGACTCCTTTGCTTCCTCTCAAAACCAAAGGAGATTCCAGACTTCCTTTCAATAGTTGAAGCCAACATCACAAGCCTTATGGCTTGTCTTCATGAGAGTGTCATCTACTTGATCTTCATAGCTACATGGCTCCTTCTTTACCTCTCTTATATTGAGCTTGCTTTCTTTTGTGGTATCATGGAGCCATCTTTTCTCTCCAATCTTGTGACAGGTTCCAGGTCATTCTATTTCTTCTTGCTCATCACTTTCATCTTCATCGTCATAGATGAAGGCATTGTATTGAGCCTTCCCAAGCTTCAAGCTTCTCCATGAAAGTGATCTTCCTTTTGATCTTCGAGTTATCTTCTCGTATTGATACCTTTCAATCCATAGATAAGCAAAAGTACCAGATATTGCAATTCCCTCAATATTCTTCATACATTTCCATTCACACAGTTGAACTTACCTCAACTGTCATCATGTATTCCTGCAACATTCTTCCAAGTCACAAAATAATATGTTAACTAGATAACCAACAATAATTAAAATCAGATGTACCGCATCCAGATGACCTTCTCATCTAATCTCCATATGAACCTCCTTCATGCATCAGAGTGCCCAAGGATCGAACTTGATTACAAAGTTACAACTTTTCTTTCCGAAGATTATACTACATGTTAATCATTATTCTATATATACTCTAGAGAAAGTCCCAATTCTTTACTCATTCTTGAGTAAGCCACTTTTTTCTCTTTAAAACATCACATAATCACAAAGAGCCTACAACCTGACCCATTCCATTCCTTCATCCTTTAACAATATTGTTTCCACTTTAAATGGAATGTATACTAACCTTGTCATAATGCTTCTCCCAAGAACCTTCCATAATGATGGTTCTTTTAGGATCTTAATGATCCATCTAAGCAAGATCACTGCCTCTAACATAATGTTAGATAATGCTTGGATTATCAATAAGCAAAATGGTCTATCTATCTATCCTTAAAGACCAGATGACTTCTAAAAGGAAACTTAACCAACTAGACTCTACGTATGCTACTATCACATGTTTTTCTCTAAAAATCAAAAATCCTTCTAAAGTAAGCAACAATGCATACTATCATAAAGGAAAAAGATCAATCTTTATCACGAACCTCTCAAACAAGATGCCTTCTTTAATAGTAAAGATCTTTCACTTCTTTCTTCGGCTTCTTCTCAAGTTCTCCCACGGCCTCAGCTACATGAGCTTTGCTTCTTTCCTTTCTCTTGTTGTTCCGTTACCTTGGACATTCCCTCTTAGTGTCCAAACTCATTGCACTTAAAGCATTAAACCTTGGACATATCTTTCTTCTTGGACTTTCCAAACTTTCCCTTCTTTAGCTTCTTGATTCTAGCTATAAAGGCTTGAGATTGTTCAGCTGATCCAATGTCATCTTTTATCTTGATCCTTGATTCCTCCAAAATGCATTGACCCCACAACTCATCAAAGGGAGTTGAATCTTTCTTGGAGTAGATGGTTGTAGCAAAGTTGCTTCATTCCATTGGTAATGCATTTAACACACAAATGGTCATTTATGAATAACAGATGATTTCTCCGAGCCCCTGAAAGTGATGTCTTAATTTAGAGATTCACAATAGAAAGAATGACATGCCCTCATCCTTTGATTTCTTCATTTTATATTGCTTATTCCGCAACTACATCTTTTGTCCTGATGTACACAGAGTACAAGTTTACTAGCTTCTCATACATAGCCTTGGAGGTTTTCAAGTTTGCAAATAATGGAACAAGAGGCTCCTTAATGGATCCAATTATGATCCTTTGTACCCTTACTTCCCCCTTCTTGTACTTTGCTAGATCTTGACTCTTGTCTTTGCTTGGTTCAGTAATATCCCCAGTAACATATTCCATTACCTCATGTTCAATAAGAGCCAAGTCAATTCTTTTTTTCCATGCTAGGAAATTTGATTCTCCAACAAGCTTATTGCTCTCCTTGCAGAAAGAACCCATATGACCTGTAGATTCAGACATGACGTAATAATACAATACTTACTTGATAACCAAGGTTTTCCTTAATGGTGTCTCCAACCCTCTTGATGTCTTCAAATATCCTTGAAAGATGTTTACTAGGGTTTCTTCAACAACAGCTTCCAAGAGTGATGATTGATAACAAGATCCTTTAACGCTTCCTTTAAAGAGGCCTACCAATGAGTCTTCAACTAGATCCCTTTTAAAGAGAATCCTTCTTGAAGTTTTCTTCTTCAGGCTTTCCTTGAGAGTTTCCTTTTTTCCTTCCCCTTGACAAGTAATTCCTTCTAGTGTCCTTCCAGCTGCCTTCCTTGTTCACCTTAGTTCTGATACCATGTTGGAAAAATGCAAAGTGGCAGCTATTAAATCTTATTTTCCTCGACCTTAATACTTGCTTATGAACTTCGTTAATCTTCTTGATGTTCTTTAGTTAGATCTTTTCATCAAACAAATATCAAGAACAAAACAACAACAACAAAGGACACAGAAATTAGCCTCTCGACCAGGCAAAAACCCCTCTAAGGGGAAAACCCAGAAAAACTCTTCTCTTCTTATAGAAATTGCTTCAAATGAGACACAAAGACCCAAACCCTAGACCAAGTCCTTCTCTGCGTACCACATTAACCCTTTTTCAAGTCCTTGATTTTGCACCAACTAGCTTTAAACTGCAACTTCGACATGATAGCTTCAATATTGCATCTTGTCCTGCAACTTGGACCCTGCGATTTTGGCCTTGCGGCTTCCACTGAAACCCTGATTTAGCTTCCTCCTGAGACCTTCTTAGCGCAAGACAACTCCTAGGGTCAACGAGGTCAAGGTAGGGTATTCTTCCTTCCAGCTACAAGAATTTGCACTTCGTCCTACTGCAACTCAATCCTGCTACTTCGACCTCCTTTTGCAGCACCAGAAACCCTAGAATTCTGCACGTGTGAGAGAGATAGGCCCCAAAAAGAAAGATTTTGCTTCCTTCTTGGATTCTTCTTGCCTCTTAGACCTTCGCTCTCCTTTTCTCTTGCTTCCCAGCTAAAGATCGAACTTCTTCTTGTCTTATCGAGCTTTTGAAGTGAGTGTGCCCCAAATGAGGTCAAACTAGTCCTTTATATAGCCTTTCCAAGGGGTTGAATTCCCTCATTTAGGCCGACCTAAAGCTATCAGGGCTAACTTGTATTTTTGGAGTTTCCAAGACTTTCTAGACTCAAAATAAATTCATTTTCTAATTACATTTTGTCCAGAAGGGTCTTATAAACATGATGATGACTCCTTTGACTCATGACAATAAATCCTAAGACGTAACAAACCTTAGAAGCATGAAGAACAGGCTTTTACCTAGAAGACCATCAATAAAGAGCGTGAATCCCATGCTTTAATAATAGCTTATTCTTTTCTTCTCTTGTTTGTTACATAGGATACATATTGAAATGAGTACAACAATTATGAAGACTGAAACAAGTTACGTTTTCAACAGTAAGTGCTTACTCTCTTGTTTTGTGTAGGTTTATGCTCCTTGAAAAGCATTGCAGTGTTCTTTTACATTCTATTGTTGGTGAAGGTTATTCCCTTTGAGAAAGCTTTCTTGTATGGTCTTGGTTTTCATAGCATGTCTTGATTACGAAAGGGATTACTTGGTCTCTTTAGTACCCTTATACCTACTCTTATCCATAAGCATAGAAATAACAACTTTGAAAAGGCATCTTACTTGACCCCATAATCCCAAAGTGGAGAAGTCATTTAAGCTTACTCCCAACAACCAACCCAAAAACCTAAAAAACCCTAATCTTTTTTCTTTTATGTCATATAAAACACAAAAATACAAAAAGTAAGAAACCTAAATAGTCAAAAAATATTTATTTCTTGTCTATAATGAAGTTCACTAGTTATTTTCTTTATCTTTACAATTTTCTCTGAGGGTTTACAGTGAATTATTGATTTTTAACAATAATTGGGCAAAGTAGCCCCATAAATTTCTGCTTAATGGTTTTATATAACATCTTGTGGACCGATTTAAGAATTTTACTAGATTTGGAAATTAATTATAGCAAAACAAATCAAATTTGGTGAAACAGTAAAGCTAGGGTTTACTCCATAAAGGTGTATTATAGGCCTACCCTACCTCATCTTTCATTGTTGGATTGGTGTTAAAGGTTATCTAACACATTCAAACAATGAAACTTGTCTCCTAAGTGACTTACATTGCATATTTTTCAACTTTGAGAATTTTGAGTAAAACCCATTTCACATTTGTATATCATTTGAACTCATATTTTATCAATATGGGGCTGCTTTTACATGCATATTTTATTTTCCTAGTCAAGGAGCCCAATATATATCATTAAAAGTGCGTGCTTTTAAGCACTCTTGGGTGGCTTTTCCTCATCCAAAATCTGCATTTTCTGTGTTTTTTTCATAAATCAGATTCTAAAAAGTTTGGACAGCAGCAAGCTCATCCATTTTGTATCATCGAATCAAGAGCTAATTTTATAATATCATTTGTCATATATTTGTGCAAATCTACATCATTCTTTGATGGTAAAAAGCATAATTTGTCTAGCTTAAAGAGTTTATATTTCTATTATAGGATATTTTATAGCGGATTTCAGCATGTAGGATGTAGCTCCTATGCCTTATTAATAAGTAGTGATTAATGCCTTAACTCTTTATTGAATAATCTAAAGTTATTTTGTCACTAGATTGGCACTGGTCTATCTAACTTACATTGAGGTGTCTGTTGGTGAAATGAATTGTTTAGTGTCTACAAAAATATACTTTGCAAATTCACGAATTGGAATACCCCCCATGGCTTCAAGCGTTAAATCTCTAATACCAAATCTAATTTATTTATACCTCAACAATTACTTTATACCCAAAAATTATTTACTCAATAAAAACTGAAAACTGCTAGTATATAAATTCACTGGTATTTTAACTTTCAGAAATTAAATTTGCAGCAAAAACAAAATAGGGAAACCAATCACACTGCAGAAAAAAATTCTGCCAAAAACAATCTTCCTTGACCTTATATTGCTCAAGAATATTAGGGGCTAGACCCACAAAGAATACACAGAAAAATTACAGCTGCTTGGAACCTGGAAATCGGCCACTCTGGAAAATCAGCCTCATGGAATTTGACCCTCCTTGAACTTGACCCTCGTGAAATTTTCAACCCTAGAAAATCGATCTCCTTCACCAGCTAACTCGACGCCTCCCTTCGTACACCCTTTGTGCACTTGAGAAAAATCAGGCCCTGGATAATTTGGCCTTTCTCCAAAACTCGGCCCTCCTCTTCAGCAGCCTCTCTTTCCTAGATTCGGCCTCCCTAAAATTTGCTCCCGGACTTTCTTGCTGCAATAATTTTCCCTTCTCTTCAGCCCTGGAGTCTCTCACTCCTTGGGAAAATCGCTCTCTCAACAAAAGCAATATAATGTGTCTTCATCCTCTCCCATAGATTCTCTTAATAATTTCTCCTCTTGAACAACCACCTAAAGAGGACTGCTTCTCCTACATGCTACACAAAAGCCTATGCGAAAGACCTTCCAAAGCTACAAAATCAACACTCCATTCTAGCAAGGAAGGGATTCTTCAACACCCCCAACTTGACTCTGTAGAAAACAAATTTACCCTTCACTATAGGCTTGGTGAGAAAACTTGCTACCTACTCCCCTATGGAAATGTATTGCAATTTCACAACACCTCTCTGGACCCTGTCTTTGATGAAGTGGTACCTAATCTCTATATACTTGGACCTATCATGAAAAAGTGGATTCTCTGAATGCTTGATGCAGCTTGGGTTAATGCAATCAATCATTGTAGACCCCATCTCAAGACCAAACAACCTTGAGAGCATTTTGCAAAGCCATATGGCTTCACAACTTTCCAAACTCATTGCCATGTACCTGGCCTTTACCGAGCTAAGTGCAACTAAGTGTGCTTCATGCTAAACCACAAGATCACAGTTGACCCCCAAGCTAAAACATCTAGATGTGCTCTTCCTATCCACTGCACTCCCAACCCAATCCAAATCTTATAGCCTTGCAACTACATTGCACCAACTCAGACATATCTCAATC
This sequence comes from Pinus taeda, assembly GCA_000404065.3. Lineage (NCBI taxonomy): Eukaryota > Viridiplantae > Streptophyta > Pinopsida > Pinales > Pinaceae > Pinus > Pinus taeda. The sequence goes on from APFE030053422.1 coordinate 26,309, forward strand.
CAAAGTCCATTGTACTTTGGACATACCTCAACACATGCTTCACTGCCACCCAATGAACCCTCCTCAGTTCCACCATTAACTGACTAAGTGTATTCACAGCAAAACATATATCTAGTCTAGTATTAACCAAATATATCAATGACCCGATCAACTGCCTATACAATGTGGGATCCACCAACTCACCCCTTAGAAGCATTAAGCTTCCTCAAGTTGGTAATCATGGGTGTACAAATCGTCCTACAATTCTCCATCCTAAATCTCTTCGAGATCTCCACTGCATACTTGCCTTGCCAATCCAAATGGACCCAGATGGACTACACTACAATTACCTCCATAGTAAGTTAAAACTCGGTCATAGATCTAAATTCCAACAAATGAGCCAAATCTCTATGATTTTAGAACCCACGCTAATAGAAGCATGCCATGTCTTTCTCCACTGCTCCACCAAAGAACTTAAACCTTCATTGTGGGTCAATCTCCATTATCAATTCCAACCAATGAACAATTCGAAATGGCTTTGAGTTCGATGGCCCCCTCGACTAAGCCCCCTGCCACTCCCCCCCGGAATCCTTTTGTATTGTTGATTGCTAAACTAATGGATGACAAAGATTTGTGCAAGTCCAAACAACCCCCTCTCCCCAGCACGCAAGTTTAAACCTGCATAAATGGGAGAGCACCACATGCCCTACTCCTATGGCTTCCACTCCATACAAAGGAACATACAACTCTTCTTAGATATTAACCTTGTTCATCGATCTAGGAATTATCTCTATGGCCCGAATCACTATGAGTTGTAAAGATACCTCCCTTACAAGTTGCATGTCTATAATTGGCATTAATAGGACAATGCCATGTCCCTGGCGTGAAAACTCAATAACTCTCAAAATATGCAAAACTCAGCACTAGCCACGCTACAAACAACCTTTCCAATGAATCCTTAAGCTCAGTTAATCCATTCAGTCTTCTTAAACACATTATTTTGCAAGAAAAGATATAATGAGACATAAATGACAATTTAGAAGGAAATCCAAATTTATAACAACTCCAACAAATGATTACCTCATGCAAATATCCAAAATTAGCCTTTATAGATGAGGCTTTACATTCAAGGCTCCAAAATCAACCTTTATATGTGAAGCTATATGTGCTAAAACTGAAATAAAACATGAAATAAAGACAATCATGGCTACATTAACATATCATTACTAATGAAACACCTCATCAACAAAGATAGAACAAGATTCTTGTTCAGCAAAAGAGGCAACTCTAATAGTGCTTCCAGTTGCACTTGCATCACCACTAGCACAAATATCAAGAGCAAAAAGAAAGAGCTCTAAATCTAGACATTATGCATCCACATCCCATTCTTTATGAGGTCCACAATGTGTGAGAAATGAGTGAATGAAGTGACTTTTTAAAGAAAAGAAGAGGCTCATAAGGTTTCTAGAGAATTCAATTCTTCTCATCTTCTAGAGAATTTGATTTGTAATTTTTTTACTAAATTTAGCTAATAGCCACATAAAAATTAGTTCAATGTGTTTTGGTGTTAGATGGGGCCCACGTCGTCTTTCCACTTCTTGAGATTGCTAAAAAAGGCCCAAAAAAATTCTATTTTTCTTTTTGGTCGTCGAAACATCTTCGATTGTATCGTCCGACGCTTCGAAATCCAGAAACGTCGTACAATATGGCCAGCGGCATTTCAATCATGTTTCGACGTTTCAAGCAATCTCAGGTACTGGTACACCACTAAATCTGGCATTTCCTACAACATAGTTTTGAGATAATACAAGTGCATGCACAATGTGAGTAAACAACAAATGCAAGGAATACTTATATACAAGGAATGCCCCTCCCATGGCACTTAGTGCCTAATATGCATTTACATTTATACATGTAAAACACGAAAAAAATACATTTTGAGGGCAATAAATAACAAAGAATAACCAAGTATTTGCAAATATTATTGAAAAGAGAAATGTTTCGACCTCGTTTAAGCGGATCGCTGCATTTAGCAAAATTAAGAGTGAGGTTTTCATCTCTACATTGCTTTAGAAATATGAGCGTGGATAGGTTTATAGCTCTTGAAATTCTCATCTTCTCAAAATTTAAAGCATTGTTCAGAATGTCCCTTCCATGGTGGGGCTTAATGGTGTTAAAAAGAGATTCCATACAGGCTAGTAGAATGTTATGCTAGTGGAAAAACCTGTGAACCATTTATGAAACCAACGTTTCGGACTAGCTAGGTGAGTCCATCATCAGGGCAATGAGATTAGTATTTTGAGAAGAGAGTCGTGAAACTTATGGAGCTATAAATAGTTGTTTTAAAAGAAATTTGATATCTGTTTGTGTTATAATGTCAGTTTGATTTGTGATTATTAATTAATA
>APFE030053436.1:0-12749 GCA_000404065.3 Pinus taeda
ATTCTGAGACAATGTTAATTTGCGATTTTCCTGTCTCTAGTGATTCTCATACCAAGGATTTGTTTTGCAGCTCCCAAATCCTTCATTGCAAATGAATTTTCCAATTTTCTTTTGAGCACATTTATTTCCTGCATGTTAGACCTGCAACAAGCATGTCATCTACATACAATAACAATATAATATAGCTGCCATCATTTTGCTTTTTCAGATAAACACAATGATCAGAGTGACATCTAGTATAACGTTGTTCAGACATAAACTTGTCGAATTTCAGATACCACTGCCTTGGAGCCTGTTTTAAGCCATACAAGCTCTTCTTCAACCTGCACACAAGTTTCTCCTTCCCTTTCACTTCATATCCTTGTGGCTGCTGCATATATATCTCTTCCTCCAAATCCCCATGGAGGAAGGCTGTCTTTACATCTAACTGCTCAAGATGCAAATCTTCAGCTGCTACAAGACTCAAAATAGTTCTGATTGAAGTCATTTTAACAACAGGAGAAAATATTTCATCAAAATAAATACCTTTCTTCTGTTCAAACCCCTTCACCACAAGTCTAGCTTTGTACCTTTGTTTTCCTCCATCTTCTTCCTTCAACCTGTAAACCCATTTATTCTTCAATGTAGTTTTTCCTGCAGGCAACCTGACTAAGTCCCAAGTCTGGTTATGCATTAAGGAGTCCATCTCTTCTTCCATGGCTACCTCCCATTTCTTCCTACTTTCAACCTGCATTGCTTCTTCATAACATTCGGGTTCACCAGAATCAGTCAACAATAAATAATATAATGAAGGAGAGTATCGTTCAGGGGGTCTACTTATCCTGGTAGATCTTCTAACACCACTTTCAGGTGTTTGGGTGCCTGTTGCTGTTGTGGTGGTTTTGCTGCTGTTGTGGTTGCTGATTATTATTATTTTCAGGCACCTTTACTTTTTCAGTAATTTCATCAAGAACTGCATATTCCTTGTTTTCCTTTTCTTGTTCCTTTTCCTGCAACTGATTCTTATACAAGACCTTTTCATTGAATATTACATCTCTGCTCCTAATGATTTTGTGATTTTCATAATCATATAAGCGATAACCAAAATCATGAACACCATATCCAATAAAGGTACATTTCTTTGACTTTGCTTCAAGCTTTGTTCTATTTTCTTTATCAATATGGACAAAGGCCTCACAACCAAAAGGCTTTAAAATAGAGTAGTTTACCTTTTTACCTGTCCATGCTTCCTCTTGAACACCACCATCCAAGGAACTTGAAGGCCCTCTGTTTATTAGATAAATAGCAGTATCTACATCATCTACCCAAATCTGTAAAGGCAATCCTGCATGCAATCTCATGCACCTTGCACGCTCCATGATTGTCCTGTTCATCCTTTCTGACACACCATTTTCTTGTGGTGTTCTTGGAACTGTCTTCTCTCTGCTAATTCCATGCTCTGAACAATACCTATCAAACTCTTTGCTACAATATTCACCTCCATTATCTGATCTAAGACACTTCAATTTATTTCCTGTCTCAATCTCAACCAAAACTTTCCATTTCTTGAAAGAATCAAATACATCAGATCTATTCTTAATACAATAAATCCAAGTTTTTCTAGTTGCATCATCAATAAAAGTAACATAATAACGAGAGCCACGAGAGATGATACCTAAGCAGGTCCCCATACATCTGTATGCACAAGCTCCAATTTTTCATTCTTCTTTTCTTTCCCAACTCTAAGAAATCTGACTCTCTTCTGTTCTCCATAAATGAAATTCTCACAGAAGTCCAAATCAACATTCTTCAAACCCGGCAACAAATTCCTTGAGTGAAGAAATCCCTTTTCCACTCATGTGTCCAAGCCTATGATGCCATAATGCTGCATCTGCTCCTTTGGAAGTTAAAGCATTAACAGAGTTATAAATACCATTGCATAAATACAATGTACCAACCTTTTCGCCTTTTGCTATTACTGGGGCTCCTTTTGTGACCTTCCAAGCTTTATCTGTGAAAGTTGTCACACAACCTTCACCACCTAATTGCCCTGTTGAAATCAGATTTTTCTTTAGATCTGGAACATGCCTTACCTCCTTTAGTAGCCATTGGTTTCCATTCTGCTGTTTTACAAGAACCTTACCCATTCCAACAATTTTACAGGGTTTATCATCACCCAAACGAACTTGTCCAAAATCTCCTTGAACATAGTCATGAAAGTATTTCTTATCAGGTGTGGCATGTAATGAGGCCCCTGAATCTACCACCCAGGAATCAGTAATATTTTCGAAAGAAAGAATCAAAGCATCTTGTAACACCTCACCTGTCACATTTGCTTCATGATTGTTTTCTTGTTGTGCGTCTCCTTATTTTCCCTTTCAAGATCTACAGTATTTCTTTAGGTGTCCTTTCTTTCCGTATTTCCAGCACTCTATCCCCGATCTGGATTTGGATTTGCCTTTCCTTGATTTACTTCGATATCCTAAGCTCTTTCCTCTTTCCATTTTGCTTCCCCTAGACTCTGCACTCAAATCAATTCCCGATGTCTCACTGGAGCTTTTCTGTCGCATTTCCTCGCTAAGCATAGCACCAACAACATCATCAAACTTTAAAGTACTAGATCTAGAAAGAGAGTTACTAATGGCCATTAGCAAACCATTCCAACTTTCTGGTAATGTGCACAAGAATAACAGAGCTCTAACTTCATCATCAAAGTTTACCCCTACAGAACATAACTGACTTGTAACAGTATTAAAATCATTTAAATGGTTTCCAACAGATCCAACTTCCGACATCCTCATATTAAATAATTGTTTCGTAAGAAATACCTTGTTTGAGGCCGAGGGTTTTTCATATAGTTTCTCCAACGCCTTAATCAAACCCTCTATCATTGTTTCCTTCGAAATGTTGAAGGCGACCGACAATGTGAGGCACAACCGTATTGTTCAGAGTGCCTTTCTATCGAGAAGGTTCCATTCTTCATCTATAATACCCGTCCACATCTTTGCTTTTCCACCCAATGGTTGGTATAGATCTTTCTGATACAGATAATTTTCCATCTGCATATTCCATAGTGAGATGTTTTGGCCATTAAATTTCTTGACCATAAAATTACCATCTTCCGCCATTGCTCCCACTCGAACGAGGAACCCTTCTTTCCTACAAGTTTATCAACCAAATAGAGCTTTGGCTCTGATACCAGTTGTTAGAAATTTATATATTACGGAGCAATGGAACACATAAAATATTGCAGAAATATAAACACAGAAAATGCATAAAAGAAGAGAGACACAAATATACATGGTTCACCTAGTTTGGGCTACGTCCACCTCAAACAGTCGATCCTTCCTTTCTACTATCCAACAAAATGAAGAGACACAACCTACAACAGATCCACTGTAATATCCTCTGTTTTCTCTCACAGTCTCACCTCTATGTTTCTTGCTCACACATACATTACACAAACTCAATACAATGTCCTCATATGAAGAGAGGGGTTTCCTTCTAGGGAAAAAAACCTTAAACTAAACATAAGTTCTACCGTCAGATCATCCGCCTAATGCACGGCCCATATTTACCAGAAATTACTCTACTTTTACAAAGCAATTTTACATCTATTTTTATCTTCGGGGTCGCTACCCCCAAGCCCTCGTCGGGGAAAAATGGCCCTCGAACCCCCCAGCAGTGGGGATCGGCCCCCTAGACCCCCCATCATGGAGGGGTGTACAAGGCCTCCCCACGTGGAGGGGTGTACAAACTTCCTGGGGTATACATCCAGCTGAAACAAAGATCTCTAAACAATCATGCTCCACACACAACAAAATCCACAGATGATGTTGCAACGCTTTGAAAAGTGGGCAATCAACTTTGTGGGACCTATCAAACCCCATTGAAAAATGGGGCATGATACATCATCACCATGATGGAGTACCTGACGCGCTGGGTGGAAGCAGAGCCAGTCAAAGACTGCACAACTGCTATGACTGTGAAATTTTTGTTTGAACAATGTGTTGACCTGATTTGGCTATTCGAAAATATTAATGAGTGGTCATGGTACACATTTCCTAAACGAAACCATCAACACACTCATGGAATAGTTCTAATTGTATCACCAAAAAATCACACTCTATCACCCACAAGCCAATGGGATAGTAGAAGCATTCAACAAGGTACTAGAGACTGTGCTAGCCAAAGTATGCAATGCGTAGTGAAGCAATTGGGACCTGTGCGTAGCTACTGTACTATGGGCTTATAGGAAGACATGCAAGAAAGTTACAGGACAAACACCTTTCTGGTTAGTTTATGGCGTGGAAGCTCTCATGCCCGTGGAGTATATTATACCTAGTCTGCGCATAACAGTGCTCACAGGTATGACAGACTGCGAAGCCCTAGAAGAAAGGCTCGTGTGGTTGGACGAAGTTGAGTACGAATGGTTCCTAGCTGACTTTCATCAATAGGTGCAAAAGCAGCGTGAGAAGGCCTGGCATAATTTCCATATTAAGTTGCACACATTCAAGGTAAATGATTTAGTGTTGTTGTACGACAGTAAGTTTAATACGTTCCCTAGAGTTTTCAGAATGCATTGGCTAGGACCATATGTTGTTAAGGAGGTCACAGAGGGAGGTGAAATCAAGCTAATCAAACTAAATGGATAACCTTTCCCAGTCAGAGTGAATGGCAGTTGCTCGAAGCCCTACACGGGTGGGCCGGCTATCTGACTAGCTGGTAGAAGCACAACCTTAGAGCTCCAAGGATCCAGACAAACGCATAGGACTATAAACATATGCAGCAGATACCAAAATATATGTAGAGAAGCACTCCCGACACAAAGGTCTCAGAACAATGTATGCAACAGATCCAGCAAATAGCGGCTCAGTGCATTGACTTCCACGCAGTTCGAGAACAGTTGGAGGGACTTTTCCCAAATATCATCGCACCAACACAGTGACTCAAGGACAAGTCATGACGTTTATGTTGGGGCCTGTTGGGCATGGAATCCTCCCAAGGCATGTTTTGGGGCTTAAAGCCCATGTTTTGACCAAATCATATTGTAAATATCCGCGAATTGCGGGTGTAGGGCATGAAAGTATGATAGAGTCACAAGGTTGTCTACCCTAGTTTTGTAATGTAATGTCAGCTAAATATACATACCCATGGTCCATAGACCATGGGATTGTATAAATAGAGAGAGGCTCTAAGTTTAAAAAGGGAGAAAAAGAACTAGGAAAAAGTTTAAATGATTAAGTTGCAGGTTGAAGTGTGTCTTTGGGTCGTAGAGTAGGAGAAGGCTCTACAACTAAGTATGCAGAGGCCTAATAGTCTACAACTGAGTGTATGGACCCCTGCAGCTGAGTGGGCATGGCGAGGTCGAGTATGGAACTGAGGAAGGAATTAATAAAGAGAAGTTTGTTCTAATTATGTTTATCTAGTCTTGGGTTAATGAATGATTGATATAATTTTGAAATATATTGTTATTTTACTGCGCGCACCTGTATGAATGGTTTATACTATTAAGTATGCTTAAAGCACTCAAGTAGGCAAAGATAATTAAATAACATTTGAATACCAGTAAGGTCTTGGGTAATAACACAGAGCGCGATATTCAACCCCTTGGTAGGTCTGCATGAACGCAATATATTAGGTTGCGAGGTATGGGAAAGTACGCGAAGCAACCTACACACAGGGTCAAACCGCGAACCAGTTTAACTCCTCAGACATCTCCATTGTGTGGAAACCTAGTTCCAATACCCACCCATACTACTTCCGGTGAGACCTTAGTTCGCCCTTCGAGGACTGTTACTGAAAGGGCCATTAGTACCAGGATTGTTTTGGCTAACTTAAGTCTCAACCTAGGTCAGGCCACAATAAGCCAATAGTCATGGAAAATAAAACACACTCTCATTTTCAATGAGTTGTGGAAATGAGTTTGTGTAGGAGAACTAGATAATGAATATGCAAATCCCACCTCAGATGACGAGATTACCATTTGGGAAATAAAATAGCAAGGCCTATGCCCTTATTGCAACATCTATAAATGAAGAGGTGAGTCACCATATTTCACCATTTTCAAATTCTTTTGAAGCATTACAAAAGTTTAACTCTATTCCTTACACTCTAAACATGAAGTTGTCCAATTCATGATTAAATTGTTGAGTCTTGAATTGAAAAATGATGTCCCTCTTGCTTTAGCACCAGAAGTTAGATCCATTATGTGTGATATAAAAATCACTCATGTTCAAATATACATTCCTCTCATAGCTTATGTCAAGGCACTATATCCCACTTATCCATATTATCTTAAGTTATTGCAAGCAAGTGGAAACCTCAATGAGATTACCTTTAACTCCCTTGAGAAGAACTTTGTTGAGAGAGAAGGATTTTGGGAGGAGGACAAATCCTCTGTCTTCTGAAGAACTATGTGTCTTCACAGAAAGACAAGAATCATGCACAAGATTATTCTAGATGAAGAGGTGGCTAAAGAGGTAGAGGAAGAAGAAATTTTAAAGGCACGGGGGAATACAATTCCTAGCGAAAAGTGTGATCTTCATTGCATACGTTGCAATAGAGATGGACATGATGCATCAACAAGTAAGTTTCCTTGGGATAGAATTGAACAGGAAATAAATGAAGCCAAAGGTAACACCAATGAAAAAGGGAAAGGTAAATCACCTCAATTCACTCACTATGTTGTGGCACATTGTAATATTGGAGTAAGTGAAAATTGTTTAATGTTTCACTTGATTCTTGGAAAAATGATTGGTTGCTTGATTGAGGAGGGACTTTCCACATGACTTTCAAAAGATATTTCTTTGAAGGATTTACTCGCAAAGTTGATGGAGTAGTATACTTTTTGCAAACAAGTCAAAACTCAAGCCATAAGGACTTGGCACAATGAGGCTCAAACTGCTTGGTCTTCCATAATTTCTTCTACATGATGTTTTATATCTCCTGGATATGAGAATAAATTTGTTGTCTTTGGTCTAGATCTGCCAGCAATGGCACTCCATTCATATGTTTGATGGCAAATTTGAGGTCAGAAAAGCATCACATCACACATTTTTCATGACGGGGATAGAAGAAGAAATACTTATGAAACTGCAAGGTACCTCTGCTCATGCAAAAAATTTATCATACATTTCTCATTATGATGAAGGTACATTTCCATCAATTCTTTTATGGAATGGTAGATTTAGACACTTGAGTTATGACAACCTTCGTATGTTGAAGAAAAGTGGTGTTTCTCATTTGCCTACAATTCCTAGGAAACTTAAGCAACGTGATGCTTGTATCTTAGGAAAGCACAACACGTAGTCTTTTCATGATTCACATTCGAGAGAACATAGAAAACTTGAACTTATTCATTAAGACTTATGTGCCCCAATTATTTTTCTTTCTGCAAATGGAAATAAATATATGATGTCATTTATTGATTATTACACCAGAATGTGTCCGGTTTATATATTGAAGAAGATATATGATGTTTTTAAAACATTCAAGAACTTTCATGCATGGATTGAAGATGATGCACAATATCATATTGGCTCTATTCACATTAACGATGGAAAATAATACACTTCAAATGAATTTGAAAACTATATTCGCCAACATGGGATCAAACATCAAACAACTGTGCCTTAATAATCCCCAATAGAACGGGGTAAATGATTGAATGAAGAGCACAATCTTAAATATGGTATGTTCCATGATGTTTTTCAAGAATGTAAAATTGATGTTTTTGGCTAATGCAGTTCTATGTGTTGTGTATGTAAAGAATAGGTGTCTACCTAATGCTATTAGAAGCAAGACTCCTTATGAAATGAGGTATGGCCACATTCCTTCGATAAATCATCTCAGCATCCTTGGTTCCACCTATTATGCCTTGATACCTAAGGAGCAAAGAAAAAAACTTGGTGTAAGGATTCATAACCGTATCTTCTTGTGGTATTCAAATAACTCCAAAGCATACCATCTCTATGATGAAGTTAATAAGAAGTTTGTAGTATCTAGAGATGTCACATTTCTTGAATCTTCCAAGGCTCAAAATGTTGTTGAGTAGAATCTTGATCGCTTGGATAGATTCGGACATGCCATGTCTTTTCAAGAATTTGATAATGAGATTCCACATATTGAAGGGCATATTCTTATACTAGATCAATATGTGGAATCTTCTTCTGAAGTACTCTCTCCCCCATATGAAGCTCCAGCCACTTATGACACTTTGAGGGATGTAATTGACACAATTGGGAGAGTCAATATTGATTCAATCTCAACTCAGTCAACTGTGCAGCCTGGGCCATCTCTAAAAGGTCCTCCAAACTGGCTCACAAAGACACTTGAAAGCGTTTACCTTGATGAGGTTGGAAATACATGAACAATAAATTCAACCAAGCAAAATGGAGGTGATGTAGATGATTTTTATTCACCTGTTGATATGGATGTTTCTTATGATTGTGAATTGAATTTGTTTTCATATTTTGAATCAGTCTCCGTAAAAGAATATGCTTCTCATGATGAATGGAAAGAAGGGATGGAAAAGGAGTATGAATCCTTGATAAATAATGGCACTTGGAAGCTAGTTGAGCTTCCATTTGGCACCAAACCACTAGACTGCAAGTGGGTCTACAAGAACAAGTATAAATATAATGGCTCACTTGACAAGCACAAAGCTAGGCTTGTGGAAAAAGGTTTTACATAGAAGGAAGGGATCGACTATAAGGATACCTTTTCCCCCACACCAAAATGAGCTACCATCTAGTCACTCTTTGCCTTGGAAGCTCAAAACAATTTGAAATTCCATAAAATGGATGTAAAACATTCTTTCTCGAATGGATATATGAAAGGAAATGTCCTTATGTCCTAGCCAGAAGGATTTGGTGTGAAGGGTCGAGAACATAAAATATGAAAGCTTGTAAAATATTTGTATGGCCTCAAGAGAGCACAACGAGCCTAGTATGATAAGTTAACGTAGCATCTTCTGAAAATCATCTTCAAACATTGTGATGTTGATGATGAAAATTTGTTTGTCAAGAAAGTTGGAAAAATAGTTGTATATGTTGTGGTGTATGTAGTTGATATTTTGAAGACAAGGAACAATGGGAGCTATATTGCATCCATAAAGAAGGAATTGAGGAAATGTTTTTAAATGACATAATTGGGGTATGTTCAGTATTATCCTGGTATTGAAGTAACTCAACATCTGATGTTTATATTCCTCTCTCAAAAGAAGTACACTGGAGATCTGTTGAACAATTTTGGCATGACTAAGTGCAATGCTTTGTCTATTGTAATGGAACAAAACTTAAAGATCACATCCACTGAGTGAAAAGAATTTGAGTATGCAGCAAAGTATAGACAACTCATAGGAGGTCTCAACTACCTCACTACCAAGAGACCAAACATTTCGTTTATTGTTGGAATCCTCTCTAGGTTATGCAAAATCCTTGTGAGGGCATTGGTCTGCTATGAAAAGAGTTCTAAAGTACTTTAAGGGAACTCAAGACTTTTGGCTTAAGTATACTCACATGTGTGACTTCATCTTGATTCGATACTTTGATTCAGACTTCGATAGAGATAAAGAAACTGGGGTATCTACTTCAGGTTATGTTATGAGTCTTGGGTTAGGAGTTATCTGTTAGAGGTCGCATAAACAATCAGTTTGAACATATTCGACGACAGAGGAAAAATATGTGGTAGTAGCTGAAGCAACAAAGGAATTTGTGTGGCTCAGGAAATTCTAGAATACTCGTAAGTGAAACAAGTGCATTCAACTACACTCATGATTGACAACACTTCTGCAATAAAGTTGGCTAAGAACCCAAAGTTCCATGATCCAATGAAGCACATCAATACAAAATACCATATGATTCGACATCATGTTGAGGCCAAGACAATCCATTTACATCATTGTTCAACAAATTAGTAGTTTCCAGATATCTTCTCTAAAGCGCTTGTAAGAGAAAATCTTGAAAGGTTCAGAACGATGATTGGAATCACCAACATCCCTTCAGATTAAGAGGGGGATGATGACACCTAATCATTGGGATTGGGTGAATATGTGTAAAATAGTGTAAATAGAAAATAAGGAGAAGTTGAATATGAAGATACACGAGCAGTTGAAGCCCAAGAGTCTCTCCCTCCATGTATATATCTACGATCAACCTTAATGCAAAATCACAATTCATTTGAGGAGTTACCTCCTAGCCTCACACTAATAATGAGCTATAATTATGGTAATTGATGCCCATGGCTTATAATGAGGTGGAAATATGGTTATGAATGTACCCATGTCTTATAATGAGGTGAAAATAAGTTAATGAAACTATTTTACCACACTTGATGGCTCAAAATGCGTCGACAAATTTTCTCTAATGTGATTATCACCTAAAGGTTTCATAACACATGAGCTTCATTGTTAGCTGAGTTGTGATTTGGGAGTTAAGCTTAAATTTTATGAATTTTGGAATATAGATTGATTAAATTTAATATAATGTAAAATTTATATCAAATATTTTCTGACCCAAATTACATATAGATTTTCAAGTCAACCATTTAGGAACCACTTATTGTGATTCATAGCTATCCATCTATGTCCTCATGATGAACTACATTATGTGGTTCGAAATGCTTTGACTTGAAAATTTGTATGTGATTTGGTCCGAAAAACATTTGATAAAAATTATGAATCACAGAAGCCTAGATCAAGCTACGTAAATAAATTATATATAAAATTAAATTTGAAATCATAAAATGCATTATTCTGTTAATAACATACACTCTTTATTTTATCAGTATGGTAGACATGTTGTAATGTAATGTCCTATTTTACATTTTAACTAAATTAAATTTTATATAAAAAATAAAATCATAATTATCAATATAATATTGTTACTTGTTCAGATTACATTAGAATAATAATAAAATAGATTAAAAAACATAGAATTAATAATTATATTTATGATTTTAATATATAATTAATAATTAAATGAGCCCCTCTCCATGCTAACTTGTGATGGGTTCAAATCTATTGAGATGCAAACATGTGAAAATAATTTTATCCTTATAGGAACTTGATATATGAGGAGTAGCTAATCCAAGAAGTGTTCATGATCATTTTACATTAATCACATTAATTCCTAGCTATGCAAAATAATTTCACTGAATAGTAGGTTTTTATTTTTCAAAACTATAGCTCCGTTTTTGGATTTTCACAAGAAACATGTATTTTACATCTAAATATGATGTTTTAGTTTTGAAGAATACAAAAGAGAAAATATCGTGGAAAAAATATCTGGAATTTTTTTCTCCCTCTTTATTTAGGTGATGTTGTCATATGGTGGAATTTACTTAACCATGATAAGATGAAGGCATTTTCAACTAAAAATTATGTAAAAGTATTTTTAGATAAGTGGTTTGTTGTTTGGTAGAGGGGTTAAAAGAACACAAGAAATTTGTTTTGATACACAAATTTTTTATTATAGATTGAAAAACGTAATTAACAAGAAAACATTATTTTATCTATAAACTTTAGTAGCAAACATAAGTCCAACAATATTAACTCTGCAAAAAGGTTGCAAGTTCCCATGCAAAAATATTCAATGAACATATGTTCAGCATGACCATTTTTATTATTCTAAAGATTTTATGATTACCATAGAAAAATATGTGTTTCCTTTTGTTTTTTATGCTGCAAAAATGTGAACTATTTGTCACGCGGAATGAGTTATACTTGCGGACAAATCTAACCTTCCTAGGAGTCTAAGACTCTCTAATGACAAACAAACCAAATAAGAGCTATCCTTCTCTAGATACACATCATTTTACAAGAATTCAAATGTTCTCGATCTTACCTTAGGTCCAATGCTTGTTTGTAGTCCAGTCTTGTTGATTCCGGATGAGCTCCTCCTTCACCTTAGACCTTGCGTTCACTAAACAGGCCAAACAATTACATAGCATCTGAATATTCATTATAAAACAAAGCATATCTATCATATTGACCAAGGAATACATGAAATAATTCATTAACAAATCATTGAGAAGAATGGACTTATTTGTATTAATAATCAAAGGAACCATTACAACCTGAGCCTTGGTGTTGTGCAAGCTCCTCCCAGGGTCCAGCAAGAGATTTCCTCTACTTTGACAAGCTCACCCACTCCCACTATGGCAACAAGGAAGGATAGTGATCTCTCCTCACAAAGTCAACAAATGGAAGTCCTAATTCCAGCAGCATTTACCCTTTAGAATGTTCAGCTTTCAACCTCCCTCTCCTTTGGCCCAATGCCTGTATTTATAGTATTCTAGAGGAAGTTATTCAGTTCCAACATCAATGGGATACTCCCTCTTTTGGATGGGGTAGCTCCTCTCTTGATGGGATAAGTTCCTCTATCATAGGGGTGCATGAACCATCTGGAGGCGCTCAACACGTCAAGAACTCTTCTAGAAGGCCCTAGAAGTGACCACAAGTAACTTTTTAAAGATGAAACTTGCGCCTTTTGACTTTTACAGGGGTACGCACCCTAGCTTTAGTATACAGAGCGTATTACTACGCAGGTCTAATGTATATGGAGTGCGTACACGCAGGAAAGGTAGAGAGAACCTGCGTACCCAGAGATAAACATGTTTTTAAGTGACTTCCTCTCTCTTTGAGGTTTTGACATGAAGAGCAGAGGTATGGGGCTTGACAAAGAGGACAATGTGGCTATTGATGAGGCCACATACTGCAAATAGTCAGGGTGACAAAATTCAGTGTAATAGATTGCCCCCTAAAGTAC
>APFE030053457.1:0-23891 GCA_000404065.3 Pinus taeda
GTTCACAACTTCTCCCACCTCATCCTGTAGAGCTAAAGTTTTTTAAGGAGAAGAGGACGGAGAGTCACTTGTGACATCAACCTTGTATGTCTTATATTTTGGAGCTCTAACACCGAGGTATGCTAGGAGGTGTTCGAATGTTTCCAACTCATATGGATTTTCAGATATTTGAAGAAGATGTTGAAATCTTTCTTTGAGAAATTTCTAATCAATTTCATCTTCAGGGATTTGAAAAGTATGATTACAGAAGTGATCCCAAAACTGCACAATAGATTCATCGAGTGCTTTCCGTAATTCCAGAATTTTTTATTGATTGCTTTGCAGTCATAATGATAGAAAGCATGGATTAAATCTCCTATCATGTGATCATAACAATGAACAATGATTCGTTTATATTCATAATATCCATTATTGCCATCTTGTATTGGGCATATATTGAAAAATTTGGCTATATATGATCTTATCAATAAAAAAATTTACTACTAATGGAGATCCAATGGCACTTGGTCAAGATGTTAATATGCCCTTCCTACGTATCATAGCATATTGCGAAAGTTATTAGCGTAATTTGGATAAACGTCAATTCATCCTAAATGCTACAATAAAGAATATAAGATTTCCTTACTACTTGTTCACTTCCATTGTAGGTAATGATTTGAGATTCAAGGCCCTACGGGCTCCTACGTTTGAAGATTTGCGGATTCATGTGGTCAATGTGCGGAAACATTAGTCAACATGCCCATCGAACGTGTAAGTGAACAACCCACAGGAAATTTTGCCTGAAGGGACTTCATTCCTTTCGTAGAAGCCTACGAAGGTAGCTCCATGTCTTAACAAGGCTACTCCGCCTTCACCGTCGTACTTGATATGTGACAAGTCATCTATGACATCCTTCGACACTTAGAAGTCATGTGCATGAGAAAAACATGTCGAAGTTGAGATTGTAATGTGAGCATGGATGGTTTGCAGAGATTCAAGACAGATTTTGAGGGCTCATATTGTCATCTGGCCCTCCTTCTAGCACCAGAAATGTTAACGGTGTTGGACCCATCAACATGTTATGGATCTCCTTGGTAAGAAGTCTCAACTAGACCTCAAAGTATTTGAAGTAGGAGTCCCAGCAGTGGGTAGTAAAGTAATGCCTTGATTGTGGTAACACGTAGAGGTAAGTGAGATAACTTTATTAGAAGCAAGTGTGTGACCTTGCAATGAGTCAAGTGAGATGCATGGGGGTTCTAACACACAGAGGGGAAAAGGAAGTGTGTCCCTTAGAATCCTGTAATCGTATGCAACCTAAAAGGAACACATGATCAAAATGACATCATGAGTTGGAAAGAAGAATAATCCACAAACCAAAGTGACGGGTTAAACCAATAACATGTTTGCAACAAAACTCATACAATTGCATACAAAATGGTTCATACACAAATTCCTAAGTTAAATAACATAAATTTCTAAAGCAACTAGAATAGTCCAACTACAATAAAAACATATGCATGAAAATGTGTAGGCTATGTTATATATTATTAAGTGAAAGTTCCATCCATACATACACCATTGACAACCACTAATCCCAATAGTGGAACATTACAGTCAACACCGCCTGCTCATCCAAAGAGATGTACTCACTCTATGATATGGAGAGGCCAAGGCTCATCACAATACTCTCTAAGCCTTCTGTAAGCAATGCCTAGCCAAAAGCCTAGTCTATGATTTATGAGGTTCTATTTATAACAAAGGGTGGGGTGACTCTTGACATTCCCCTTTGTGACTCTTCACCTACCCTCACGACTCTTCAACTTCTTTACAAAAATCATTACATTACATAGTGATTGTTCACATTCCACTAGTGACACTTGGAATTTCACTTACAACATATTTAATAATAATATACATTTTGCACATGTACCGATGTGAGACAAAATAGGGTAGAGACATCCTAACAAGACAAAACACTATGACTCTGGAGTTTATGGAAATACCAACTTGGCAACATCCACTTGATTCTTCTCGGTCATGTACTAATGCCAAGCTTAGTATTGTGTTATGATGTCGCCAAACTGCTTGATGTTGTCTTGTTGAAAGTGGACTCTTGTCTCCATTGCATTTGGGAATATAATCTTGGAACTTGTGTCCATATCGTCCTAAAGCATTTGCAACATGGTTTAGATCATGACAAGACCACCAGTGTGCTTCTACATGTTTGGTTTGCTCAGCTCTAAGTCATCCCTGGTGGCCTTGCACCTTAGTTTCTCCATATACCTATCGAACTTTAACCATACTTGGTTCATGTGCTTAGCTTTGGTGAGGAAACCTGCATACGTTCACTCTTTTCCTCAACTGCTAGCTTTTCCATCTCATCAACCTATATTGGTGTTGTTTTCTTTGTCATTTTGCCTTGCCTTTGTTCTTCTTCTTGTTTCTACTTCTTTTCTTGTTCTTTCCTCCTCGGTTCCTATTCTTCCTTCAGTTCTTGTTATACTTGTTGTGGTCTCTGTTCTGCTATCTACAAGCTCTACTCTTCTCTCTTCCTCTGCTCGGTCGTCTGTTTCCTCCACTTCCTTTTGCTTCTTCTATCAAAACTTTATGCATGAATATTGAATCCACTTTCACTCTGTAGCTTTGTTCTCCCTCTATTATATCAACAATTTCCTCTTTCCCTTATCTTGTACTGGATTGTTGCCTTCTGCTACTGCTGTTGAATTTTCTCCCATTTTATTTTTGACTCATTTTCTATAAACAATTGGGTGTCCACATATATGGGCGAGTTCATTGGTGCTTACTCAACTACTTTCCTAGTACTGGTTATAGTGGTCTCTCTTGAAACAACCCTCTTTGGTGCCATGGTACAATGCCTACTGGAAAGAAGTGCTTTAAGAGTGTCGTACCTGTGGGACAGAAAGGACACTCATGGCAAGCAAAAATTACCTCTTACAAATCTAAATTTACAGCATTATCAATCAGCAACCAGGGCATCTAATGAGAGGAAATGTGCAATTTTCACTTACAAGGGGTGGTTGACTAACTTTGGGAACTGCACATTGTGCAACCCCAGCAATCAGTGTGGAATCTTGGTCACTGGAACTATGCAATGTGCATTTCAATCTGGGATAGGACCCCATAGAGACTGTGAATTACACAGTCTCAGTGACCAATCAAGGAGACAAGCCCCTGGAACTATGTAGTGTGCAGTTGGAACCAACCCAAGACAACCTTTGTGCAATTCTAGAATCCAATGCAGAGGCCTTGAGCTCCCATATTGCGTAGTCCATGTAAGTGAGTTATATACGAGTAGGGGGAGCCCATATCTTTCCATGGGGAGTGTGCAAATAGGAAGATATGTAAGGGTGAGTGCATATTTGACTAAGTGTAGATGTATGCATGTAAAACAAGTGCATCAATGAGTCAAACTGAAGGAACATGAAGCATGTAAAGGGAGTCGCTGCAATGGCGACTGTCGGTGCAAAATGCAAAAACTCATTTGACACTTGAGAAAGGAAATCTATAACTTGAAACAAAACTTCTACAAGTTAAAACGACAATAGTCATTCAAAAAAATGAGTGAAACAACACTCTCACAAACTAAAAAAACATAAGCTACATAAAAGTAGCAAAAGGCAACAAAAGAAAAACTCATCGTGAAAAGCAATGTCAATACTTAGAAGGCTCCTTGATCTCCTAAGGAGGCTAGAGCTTGATTATCGAATGTATAAGTTGTTGGAAATAATACTGAGAGGGGGGGTGAATCAGTATTATCATATCAATAATTTAATTTTCAAAAACTGATTTGTATACGCTACTTCAGCTCAATGAATTAGTGTGTATACACAACTATACTTAATGCAACCAGCGTATATGCAGAGATCTTTAGATTTACCCAAATTATCATGTGATGAACTTTAATTAGTATATCAAGAATTCATTAGATAATGCAATAAAAGGAGAATAAAGCATCACACATAAGCAACACACAAGAACATCAAGATATAAGGTGGAAACCCAAGGTGGGTAAAAACCACCTGTTGCTGCCATCTCTGTCTTCTTTTAATAATAAGAAAATTATGTTTACAATTTTGTATAGGTGTAGTCTTATACCAATATGAAGGCTTCTACCTATAGAAGGATATAGCCTTCTCTCGCTCTCCAGCTTCTACTAGAAGGGAACTACAACCCCCTAGCTCTTGTACTAGCTTATATGTTTACTGGTACGTAGGTGCCTGCCTACAGAAGGCTACAACCTACCAGGGACCACGTTTCATAAATTTTCAAACTAGATCCATCAACAACATCATTCATGTTGGAAATAATACTGAGGGGGGGGTGAATCAGTATTAGCAATTTAACAATTTTTCATTTCCATAAACAGATTGACATACGCTACTTCTGTTAATTAAACCTGCGTATATAAGCAACTGTGTTTAAAGAAAACCGCGTATATCTTGCAGACTTCTAATTTAGTTAGTTGATATTAATCTTTGTATCAGAACCATAAAACAGTAATCAAGTGCAGTAAACAGTACATGCAATCACACACAGGAACACAAGATATAAGGTGGAAACCCAATGTCGGTGAAAACCACCTGCTGCAATTCGTCTCTATCTTCTTTTAATAAGAAACTTATTTTTACAATATTTCTGTACTGGTGCAGTCTTATACCAGTACGAAGCCTTCTACCTGTAGAAGGCTACCACCTTCTCTCATTCTCCAGCTTCTCCTGGAAGGGAGCTACTACCCCCTTAGCTCTTGTACTAGTTTATGTACTAGTACGTAGGTGCTGACCTACAGAAGGCTACAACCTTCTCTTTTCTTCCAGGGACCACTTTTCATAAATTTTGAAACCAGATCCATCAATAACATCAATCAAATATCAAATATATCTACATCAACCAATATCCTTTGCACCAACCAAAAAACTGAATCAACCACTCACTTCTTTGAATTATGTAACCAGAATATAGTAATAGTAACCAGAAACCAATCCTGAACCCAAAACATTGTAGCAATAAACAAAAGTAGCTAAAACATATCTTATGAGACGTACACTACTTCAATAAGTAGAACCTACGTGCATACACTGCTATATTAAGGCAAACATGTTGTCTGGTCAATTTAGTGTGTCCTAAATTGCTACATTAATTATCAATCCGGGATTCGTAAATTGATGAAGTGTGGCGCACTATATGTGCAAGATAACCTATTTCTTACTTTTGTCGTTTTTTATTTTTATTTTGTTTTGGGGGTTTTTATCTTTGTTTGTCTCCTAATGTGAATGGAAACCCTATTCCTAAGTCTCTAGAAGGCAAGTATGGATAAAGATTTTAAGGAAATTATGTCCTTTATAGTGATTTCCAGATCTGAACACTCCAGAGGGTCTTAGAACATACTAATGATGAAATTAATACTAGAACAAAAATGAAGATGTGCTGCTACTTAAGTCAAATAAGAAATGAACTAGTGTTGCTACTTAAGTCAAACAAGAAATGAACTATTGATCATGAAACCATTATCCCTGCTGCTGTCTAAATAGAAAAATGAATTAAGCTACTACACATAAAAAAATAAAAAATTGCAATATAGTAAAACTAAAATCAAATCACATCAATTCATAGTCTAACCCCTTGCCAGGTAGTCTAAGTTATGGCTTTCGGAGGTAATCATCAATAACTTGAGAAATCTGATATCTAATTGCAGAAAAGTAGAACTAAAATCAAATCACATCAATTTATAGTCTGACCCCTCGCCAGGTAGTCTAAGTTATGGCTTTCGGAGGTAGTCATCAATAACTTGAGCAATCTGATATCTAATTGTAGAAAAGTAAAACTAAAATCAAATCACATCAATTCATAGTCTAAGCCCTTGCCAGGTAGTCTAAGCTATGGATTTCAGAGGTAGTCATCAATAACTTGAGCAATCTGATATCTAATTACACAAAAGTAAAACTAAAATAAAATCACATTAATTCATAGTTTGACCCCTCGCCAGGTAGTCTAAGCTATGGCTTTCGGAGGTAATCATCAAAAACTTGAGCAATCTGATATCTAATTGAAAAAAAGTAAAACTAAAATCAAATCACATCAATTCATAATCTGACCCCTCGCCAGGTAGTCTAAGCTATGGCTTTCGGAGGTAGTCATCAATAACTTGAGTAAGTTGATTTCTAAAATATTTAAAAAAAGAAAATGAACTAAACTGAAATAAAAAAAACAGAACTGAAACAAAAAAAAAAAAAACAAAAAAAAAAAAAACAAAAAACAAAAAAAAAACTAGGAAAAGCAAGTCAGCAGAAAGACTGATTCCATGTCACTAGTTTTTTCAAAAGGAAATGTGTAAAAATTCCTGGGCCTACTTCTATCCTGAAGCATACACACACACTTATCAGCGTTAACAGTAATATACAAAGCTTATAAAATCATGAACAGGAGTGGAGTGTTAATATCATAGCAAAAGAAATATACACAAGTGAATAACTGTGGAATATATGCAATGGAATTAAAGAAACATTACATAAAACTATACAACAATAAAAGAACAAAACCTCAATGTGCAGGGGCCCTCTGCACAGCCTCGGTCAATAGGCTATCAATCAAGAATTATGCTCACGCAATCATGTAGAAATGGAGTCTTCTTTTATATCTCAAAAGCATTATCACAGTGGTACTAGTGCCACGGCACAACAACTTAACAGTGAAATTACATAAGCAAAAAGACTAATTGTATGTGTTTGGAAACGCATTATTTATAACAAGAAACTCACAATTGTTTTCCTATGAAACTACGTTGACAGAGGACACATAAAAGACAACGTCCATGGATTTAGCATCATGGTTGCTGAGATTATACAATCTATTGAAAATGGTTGTTGGATTCACATCGTGGTCAGCCTACAGGTGTCAGCGTGCCTCCAGAGATCTAGAAACAACCACGAATACTTCACGTGGTTGAAAATAGAGTCCAGCTATTGTCGGACTCCTTTGTTAGACCATTCTTTGACCATTGTTGACCACAACTTTCTTTGACAAATCCGGCTAGACCAATAGGACCTGATCCATGTCCAGGTCATTTCTAGCTTGCCCACATGTCTGGTTTTGTCGGATAACACCTGCAACCTAGAGTTTAACAAAAATGGTTAAGGAAAGTTGAACCAGCTGCAGAAAGTGGCTGCATTTCGCAGCTCATAAGCGAAGTCTAATTCAAGCAAAAAACACAAAGACATAGTTAAAAAACCACTTTAAATTCTCTTTTATGATTAATATGCAATGATGTTGATAGCTTATGAGGTCTAGGGGAATGGAAAAAATCTAGGAAAGTGTGTAGGAGAGATGCAAGTTCAGGTCTCAACATACCCCCATTTTGAAGGTGTTGCATGTCCCCATGCAACCAAAACTTTAACCATTTTCCCTTTAGTTCATGTGCTCTGAGACCTCTGCCAGCACATCCAGCCCTCTTCTCCTCTTTCTTGGTACTGCTAACATCCTAGGCTTCCTCATCAAACATCTGAATTTGAGGTTGATAAGTGCTCTACTCAACCTCCTACACTTTTTCTTCAATTTCCTGTTCTTCTTCTGCCACAGCCCAAGATGTAACATGGTGTTGTCATGAATGATCTTATCCAATCTTCTTTGTTCCTTTAATGTTTCACTCTCTCTCTTGATGTGTCTATTTAAGACCTCAAGTTCAAAAATTTCTTGTTTCAGTGATTGGATTAGAGTTTCTTGTGCTGCATTAGGCCGGGTAGATGAAGTGCTTGGACCTGTGGCTGTCTTCTCCAAGGATTCTATATAATCATACATCTCTTGCTGATTCGGGTCTACCTCAAGTTTAGTTTTTTTTGGGCTGACCCCAAAATCTTGTTGAGAATGACTGATCTCCAAATCTGGCCGAGAAGGACTCATGTCAAAATCTGGCTGAGAAAAAGGAGTATGGTGTGGGCTATGGCTAGGAGGAATTGCTGGAGGCTTTTCCGGTGTTTCCCCTCCTAAATCAATAAAGTGGGGCCCTTTGGTTTGTATTGTCCTTAATTTCCATTTAAGCCTGGAGCTTCTCCTTAAATGTTGTGGACTACTGTCCTCTTCCTCCATACTCTGTTTTTCTTTTCCTTTCTTCTTGGCTGCAACTGATTGTTCCTGAAGATAAGCTAGTCTTTCAGACAGTGTTTGGTGGTCTTCTTTTTGGGAAGGATCTGGGGTTTGATATAGAACTTCTATGTTTCTTTTCCCTTTTGGTTTTCTTTGCTACTTATCCTTAGTTCTTCCTTTCCCACTTTCAGGCAACTTATCTTCTTGATTAATTTCTTTGGTTGTGTTGGTAGGAGTGTCTTGAATTCTTACACTGGTTTTCTTCCTCCTACTCTTCCTTGTTGAACTACTCTCTAGTGTTTCAGGGGGATCTTGAAAGAAATTTCTAACCAAAAACTGTTCCTAGGTGTCCTTCTTATCTTTTAACTATTTTTCAATTAAAATTTTCATAAGCCAATCATGATACAGGTGGGGTTCTACATCCTCCAAATTCTTTTGGATAGTTACAGACATATTTTTCAAACTATTCAATAAAAAGTAAGGCAGATTGAGGGTTTGATTTTCTAAGAGATTCATCAGCAACCGGGTGTGATACATATACATTGACCCAAAACATCCTTCACAGGTAATGAACTTTTGAATAATCAACAATAAAATGACCCACTTCTCTTCTAAAGCATAGACAAGGATTCCTCATTTGAAAATAGTTACATCCATACCTGGATTGTGTAGGATAACCCTCCAAACCTTCTCACCAAAGCTCTTGTTTTTGAACCATCGTTCTCCCTCCTGCGGGAGTTCTGTAGCGGCTACTATAGATGCCTCAGTGACTATAAACTTGAGGTCTCCAACCTCAACCTCCATACCATCAAAAGGCCTCGCAAAAGTCTTTGTAATTTCCTTGCTGTAGCCCTTGAATTTTTGAATGAACCGTAGCCACCGTGCCTTCTTCAGTATGTTTTTCAATTGCGAGTACCCCTCCATAAATTTGGGCCCTTCCGGTTCTGCCCTCAACAACAGACCCATTCTTTCCTTCTGTCTTAAAATACGTCTACATGAGTAAGGGATTAGCGTAGGCAAGACGGCTGGGTTAGCGGGAGTGAACAGGGTTTATGGAGAAAAAAAACAATGACTGTAAATGGAAAATAGAGAACAGGTAGCAGGAGTGAATTCATGGAATGGAGCGGAGGCTTATGTGAACAAGGTGGAAATGCAACCGTGACTTCAATAGAATAATAGGGGAGTAAAGTGAACCCGACAGAGTTTAAAACTGGATAGCTGCGAAGTAGACGTAAACGTGCTCATGAAATGGTTGTGGAATTTGTGCGGAAAAGAAGAGCTGTGATCAAATCGACCACGTCCCCATTATTACAGGTGGAGTGTCAAAGTACATCCAAACACAATTTAAATACGAGGGCTGATCATGAGGCCGTTTGAAAAATAAATGCACGGTTCGTGGAGGAATCATAGGTCGTGGAACGATTATGGAGGCTATCAATGCCAATCATTGCATATAGTGGAGCTATGATTTCATAAATATGTAAAAATGGTGCTTTGAATGCTATTTGAAATAAATTTCTACTCATACCTTGGAATTTTTTGCCACTTTTTTGTCCATTAACCTTTGATCAGCTGCTCCTTGTTGATGCTTTTAGGTGCCTCATGTTTTCATAATATGTCCTCGGTCATACCTGCATTTGATTTTTATTATTTTTAACTATCATCTGACTTCCAATGTTGAATGACAAGGTGCTAGCTGCGGAATCCGTTTGTAGCTACGGAAACAGGATTCAGCTGCGGAAACTGATACAATGATCTCATGACTGAATGGAGATGGATAAATGATGACTGAGTGAATGAAAACTGGTCATGAAAAGACTTTTATTGGTGGAATTAAATGAAATGAAATGAGATGAAATGGGTGGAGTGGAATGAAATGAAGTGAAGTGGAGTGGAATGAAGGGAAGTGACATGAAATTGTGGAATGAGAGAGAGATTTTTTTTGGAAAATATAGGGCGTCAGAAGATTATGATTTTCACCCTGTATTTTCTGTATAAGACTGCCAATCTGTGATTGGTTTTCAGGCTTATACAATTTTATTTTTTTTGTAAAAATAGAAAAAGATCAAGGACTAGGCTAGTGTAGAAGAAGGATTCTTCTTCACCAGCCTTATTGCAGAATTATCCTGAAAGATTTTGAGAAATTCCTCCTTTGAGAGTGGCTTATGATAGATCTTTAATCGGTGACCATTCACAATAAAAGGAGTTTGAAATTCATCAATGGTTTTGATTCTTACCACTCCATTGCTAAAGACTTTGTCAATCTCATATGTCCCAAGCCAATGAGTCTGAAATTTACCTTTGAAGTCTTTAAACTTGGAATCAAATAGCAATGCCCAGACTCCTTCTTAAAACTCTTTCTCTTTGATGTATTTTTCATGCCACTTAGCTCTTTGATATTGAACTAGATCAGTTCTTAGGATTGCTTCTTTTCTGATCTCATCTAGTTCATTCAACTGCTCCATTCTATGCTTTTGGGCTTCTGATAGATCCATTTCCAATTGAACTGCCATCTTGAAAGTTTTAACTTGGAACTCAATGGGGAGCAAGACTTCTTTCCCATAAACAAGTTCATAGGGAGAATGTCTTGTTGTATTCCTCCATGTTGTTCTATAGGCCCATAAGGCTTCAGGAAGCCTTTCTGCCCAATCTCTTTTGTGTAGATGAATAGTTTTGGTAATGATGCTTTCAAGAACTTTGTTTGTAGACTCCACTTGACCATTTGCTTGTGGATGGTAAGGAGTAGACTTTTTGTGCTTGACTTTGTATTATTCCATCAGCTTCTCCACCATGTTGGATGTGAATTGGCTTCCCTGATCTGTCACAATTTCTCTTAGAACACCAAAGCGAGTAAAAATATCCTCATAAAGAAAACTAATAACTAAATGTTCAGTAGCAGAAAATAATGCTTTGGCTTCTACCCATTTAGTGACATAATCAGTACATACCAATATATACTTTTTTTGTTTAGATGGTGGGTTAATAGGTCCAATGAAGTCTAAAGCCCATTTTTCAAAGGGTTCGATAAGTACCTGTGGTTGTAATGGCATTTCATTTGAAAGGGTAGGTTTCCCTACTCTTTGGCAGCTGTCACACCTTTTGACATACTGATTTGCATCTTTGAAAAGGGATGGCCAATAATATCCCAAAGAGAGGATTTTATAGGTTGTCCTTTTGTCAGAAAAGTGTCCGCCGCATGGTTCATCATGACATGCCTTGAGGATATCATGCATTTCATCTTCCCTAACACATCTTCTGATTACAAGATCTGGCCCTGTTTTAAACAATTCGTTAGAAATCCATGAATATTTTGAACTCTCGTGAATAATCTTTCTTCTTTCACCAGGAAATAAATGTGGAGGTAGTTTCCTTGTAACCAAATAGTTAGCTATATATACATACCAAGGGGTCTTAGTAGTTATTGCAAATAAATATTCATCAAGAAACTTGTCCTCTACAAGAGAATCTTCTTTAGTGTTCTAAATCCTAGACAAGAAATCAACTATTGTATTTTGTTTTCCTGGTCTACGAACACAGTGATATTGAATTCTTGTAAAATTAGGAGCCATCTTGTAACTCTGCCATTAGTAACAGGTTTGTTCATTAGATATATAATTTTAGAATGATCAGTATGAATAAAAGTTTCATAGCCTGTTATATAATGTCTAAACTTATTTATTGCATGAACAACAGCTAAGAACTCTTTTTCACTCACAGTATAGTTCAACTCAGTTGGAGTTAAATTTTTATTGTTATAGTAAATGGCATAAGGAACTAGATATTTTTGTCCCAACACAGCCCCTAGAGTTGTATCTGAAGCATCTGTAGAAATATGGAAAGGAAGTTTCTAATATGGTCCTCTTAAAATGGGTGCTTCAGATATTCTTGTTTTCAAAATTTCAAATGTTGATTGGCAATCAGGATCCCAATTGAATTCACAGTCTTTTGTAAGAAGTTTGAAGAGTGGAGATGCTATTTTGGTAAATTTTTCTATAAATCTTCTAGTATCTAGTAAATCCCAGAAAACTTCTAACATCATTTTGACAATTTGGAATAGGAAACTTGGAGATGACTTCAACTTTTGATCTATCAACTTTAATCTCATCCCCTAAAATATGATGTCCTAAAACAATACCTTCAGTAAACATCATAAATCATTTTTCATGACTTAATGAAAGATTTTTTCCTTTACATCTTATAAGGACTTTTTCCAAATTTTCTAGTGCCTCTTCAAACAAATTGCCATAGACTGTGAAACCATCCATATATACCTCTACACAATCATGCATTAGATCAGAAAAAATTCCTAGTACTGGTCTTTGGAATGGCTTGGGTGCATTACATAATCCAAAAGGAAGCACTCTATAAGCAAAACTTCCCCATGGATAGGTAAATGTGGTCTTATCTTGATCTTCAGGTGCTACTTGAATTTGATTATAACCACTAAAACCATCCAGAAATGAAAAGTACTTTTTGCTTGCTAATGTATCTAATACTTGATCGATAAAGGGCAAAGGAAAGTGATCCTTCAAAGTTGCTTTATTCAATTCCCTGTAATCAATGCATATCCTCCATTTACTATTATTTTTAGGTACTATAACCAAAGGAGAAACCCATCGGCCATCTAAAATTGGATAAATGAAGTTTATATTGAGTAGTTTTTGGAGCTCTACTTTCACTATCTCCCTAAGGTTTGGATTCATCCTTCTCTGAGGTTGTCTAATTGGCCTACTATTTTCCTCGATATAGATGTGATGAATGAAAGTCTTAGGGTCAATAACTTTCATATCATTATACTCCCATGCAAATGTAGTAGAATGTTTTTGTAAGATTTTGGTTAGTTCTTCCTATTGTGACCTTTCCAAATTTTTGTTGATATTCAATGTTTTACCTAGAAAAATCTCAATGGTGGAACTATCAAACTCTTCCACAGAGTAAAGAGAAATTTGTCTTGATGATAAATACTCAATGTCAGAATCTAACTGGAATTGTGTGTGGTCATATTCTGAAGATGTTTCAAAGTTTTCTAATGTGTTCAGAATTTGACTATCTTCACTAATTTCAGAAATGGTAAAGACAGGTTGTATAGTGTCCTCATCATCAACCCATTCATTATCTCCTACTTCTGTAATTGCTTTTGTTGGAGGATAAAAATTGAATTTCTTTGTCGAATTACCATCAGAAATGTACATATCCCCAGATCTACAACTAATGAAAGCATTAGTTGTGGCTAGCCAAGGTCTTCCTAAAATGAGTGGGTGCCCTCCTAGATTACTCTTGGGAGTCAAAATCATGAAATCTACTGGATATTCCCAAGAATCTAAGGAGACTGAAATATCTTCTAATACACCATCTGTTTTGATTATAGATCGATCTGCAAGTTGCAGTAAGGTGGGTGTAAAAAGAAGATTAGGAAGTTTTAGCTATTCCATAGTCTGTCTACTCATAATGTCAATAGCAGCCCCTAAGTCAATCAAAGTATTTGGAATTTCTACCCCATTGATATGTGTCTTGACAATTGGACTACTGGAATCTACATACTTCTGCATGGTAATTTTTCCCATCATGATATCTGCAATTTTTCCTACCAGGTGGATTCTTCTTGTATCTCTTGGTTTCCTTCCTGGTCTTTTGAGACTCAACTCCTTTATTTTTTTTGCTAGAATAGGAATATCTCTAATGGCTTGTAGCAAGGGAATCTCGATACATACATTCTTTAATTCATCTAGGAAATCATAGTCAGGCAACAAGATTTGTTTTTCCACTCCTTTGTCAATTTGTAACCTTTCAGGGAAAGGAGGTGTGGATGAAGATGCAGGTTCCTCAACTATAGGAGTTGTGGGGGTTAACTCTTTTTCTTTTCCTTTTTGAGTGCTTGGGTTTTCAAGAGATGCTTCAGAACCCTTATTGGCTTCAAGAGAATCTTCCTCAGAAATAATTCGCTTTTGAATATCTATAGAAGATTTATCTAAAACTCTACCAAATCTGAGTTGTACATCATTGAGAGGAACAATCATATAGGGAAATTGTTGTCCTTCTATCATGTAAGCATTTTGAGGATTTTTATTATTGGGATTTGGAAATGGCTGGGAAGGTAGTTGATTTTATTTTTGTTGGAATGGAAGCAAGAGTTGAGAATTTTGTTGTTATTGTGGGAATGGTAATGAAAGTTGTGGATTTTGCTTTGGAAGTTGTGGAGCTTGTTGATTTGGAAAGCATGGATTTTGAGATTGGGGCCAAGGTTGTTGCCAAGGATTCCAATTTGGCGGGGGTTGAAAGTTCATAGGATTATTGAACCCTTGATTTTGTTTCCCCTGCCATGGTCTCCTTGTAACAAAACAGAGAGATTATATTGAATTTGGATCTTCTTGAAAGACAAATTTGAGGCCAGGAACTGAAGGACAATCCTTGGTCTCATGGCTTTCCGAGCAAATCATACATGTTTCTACAACTTTTGCATCCAAGGGACATTCCCTTAGAGCATGTTTCTTCCTACATTTTGGACAAAATATGGCCAAAGCTTCGGATTCTGCTTTCTTCTTGTTTTGTATTTTAAGGGTGTCTAGTTGCTTGCTAAGGCTCCCTAAAATATCAGTTTTGAACTCATCGATCATATTGCCAATCTCTGCCCTACTTACTGAACTGGTTGCAGATTTCTTTGCTCTAATCAGAGAAGGATCTCTAGGCCCTTTTGCAGTTTTAGATTTTCCTCTTGAGAGATGGACACATAGTTCTCCCTTTCCCATCATGTTTAAAATGTCTATCCATTCATCTCTACTGGCTTTCAATAGAAGGGCTCTCAAGGTTTCCTCATCTAGATTACTCATTTTTTCTCTCTTTAAGTTGTATTCAAAACTTTCGAGTAGATCCTCCAAGTTTTCATCTTCTTTTTGCATCATCTTGAATACCTCATCCTTATGATTAGTGGGCATGCAATAGTCCAGGTATCTATCCAAAAATGTTTGTTTCATAGCATTCCAACTATTAATAGACTGAGTGGCTAGTCCCATGAACCATTTCAAAGCAGCTCCTTTTAATGTTGAAGGAAACAGTTTGAGTTTTTGGGAGTCTTCCATATAATCATAGGTTCGACACAAGACTTCAAACTCAAATAGAAATGTTTCGGGATCCTCACTTCTCAACCCATGAAAGTTTGGGAGGACAGATGGTGAAATGTTTTTCATTGTTGTATGGGTTTCCTCATTGGCTATAGGGAATCCAAATGATTTATCCCCATCCCTATTTCCTCCGTTGTTACCTCTTCCTCCTCCATTTCCTCTTCCATTGTTTCCTCCTCCTCTACCTCTACCTCTACCTCCAAATCCATCTACTACTTCTTCTGTCATGATAATTTCTTCAGAGTCTTCAGAGTCCTCTGGTTCTTCTATTAAGGGAGGATGAGAGGGAGTTTCTTCCTCCTCTTCTTCAGGTGATTCTACTTCTTGAATTACAATATGTTCTCATGTAGAAGTAAAGAAAGGTTCTTCCTCTAAATGAGATTCGGTAGATGGTGTAGGAGAATCCTCTAATTCAACTACTCCTTGAATTCCAGGAATCTTAAGGTTAGGGGTAGATGGTGGTGAATCTTGTCTATGCCTTGAAGAAAATGGAGTTGTGAAAATTGAACTCTTGGCTCTAGCTATAAACCTTCCCCTAGAATCTCTTGCTCTATGCATGTCATTTTTTTTATTTTCAAGTTTGGCTAATAATTCTCTTTCTGATCTTCCAAGTCACACTGGGTGCAAGAAGAGAGCATACTTAAGAAATTATTGAATCAATAACTCTCTTTTTTGATCCTCCAGATCACACTAAGTGCAAGAGGAGAGCATACTTCAAGAAGTTATCAATTTTTCCTTTCTTTTTATTGTTTTTTTAGGAAATTGGATACCTAGTTACACTTCCTCGGCAACAACGCCAAAATGTTTGGTCAATTCAGAGTGTCCTAAATTGTTGTATTAATTGTCAATCCAGGAGTCGTAAACTATTGAAGTGCGGCGCACTATATGTGCAAGATAACCTATTTCTTATTTTTTTGTTGTTTTTGAGTTTTTGTTTTGTTTTGGGTTTATTTTTGTTAATTCCCTAATGTGAGATGGAAATTCTAAAAGACAAGTATGATATAAATTTTCAAGGCAATGATGTCTTTTAAAATGATTTTCAAAAATTCAAACTTTCTAAAACATGCGATGATGAAACTAATTCTTGAAAAGAGAGTGAAAATGTGCCACTATTCTAATTAAACAATGGTGAACTAGTGACCATGAAACCCATTATCCTTGCTCCCATGAAAATATAAGAAAAACTGAACTCAAAGAAATCTAAGAATTGCAAGCAAAGTAAACTAAAATCACATTACATCAACTCATATTCTGACCCCTCACCATTAAACTCACTCTGGCTTTAGGAGGTAATCATAAACAACTTGAGCAATCTGATATCTAATTTGTAGAAAATAAAACTAATATCAAACTACACACTTCATACTTCAATCCCTCACCATTCGACTCGCTCTAGCTTTAGGATGTAACTGAGAATGTCATGAGCAATTCAATAACTAACTTGCAGAAAAATAAACTAATATCAAACTACATACTTCATACTTCAATCCCTCACCATTCGACTCACTCTGGCTTTAGGAGGTAACTGAGAATGTCATGAGCAATTCAATAACTAACTTGCAGAAAAGTAAATGAGAAAAACTGAAATAAATAACACAATGTTGGAACTAAAAACTAAAGGAAATGAAAATCAGCAGAAGGACAAGAATGATTCCATGTCATTAGTCATTAGAAAACTATGTGTTGCCCGGGCTGCCTATTGTGATCTAAAACAAAAGCACTGATCAATTAACAATATATCAAATGTGAAAAACTATGGACAGCTATCAAGCATTAAAACAATAAGAACTGTGATATATATACAAGTGAATGATTATGGCATAAGAACATAAAGAAATGAAACATGAAACTCTACAGTAATAAACAAGACCTCGGCCTATGCAGGGGCCCTCTGCAAAATCCTCAGATAGTCAACGATCAACCACCAATTGAGCTCAAAAACAGAGACTTCTCATGTATTAAAATGCAGTCACAATACAATGATAAAGTTACGACACAGTGGGTTCCTTTACAATCAAAATTACATTGTCAAAAACTAACTCCTATTCGTATGAGAACACATTATTTGTTAAACATGCATGGGAAACATAAAATAGAAAAGATAAATCATGTGAGTTCATTTTTTATTAACAGGAGATATGCATTTATAGTACATTGTTGTGACCATTGGGATTCACATCCCAAGGTCTCTTGGACTCCTTTTGTCCATTCGGCTTCCACACTAACCCATTGAGGATAGGTGTCCAACATTCCCCCCCTTAATCCGAAGGGTTATGTATGAGTCCAAGAAGAGAGTTGTAAATACAAAATGTGCAAAAATGCATGGCAGCACTAGGCTGAATGTGCTCTCTGAAATGTTGGTATAAAGGGCGGTGGTTTAAGGATGACCAACAACACTGGAACGCTTAGTGTAGTTCCCGGAACTCTTCCAAAACTGGCAAGAAACTGAAGTTTTCTGCTAGAGGAATTGATCCTATTGTTTTAAAGAGGGAAACCTTCAACCATAAAAGGGAGGTCTCACCCCGCATAAAAGGTAAAACTTCAACCTGAAAAGGAAAGTCTCAACCTGTGATGGTTTAAGGATGACCAACAACTCTAGAATGCTTAATGCAATTCCTAGAACTCTTCCAAAACTAGAAAGATGCTAGAGTTTTCTGCTAAAGGAAGTGTTCTCAATTTTGTTCCTGGTGTTAGCGCTTGAAATTTCACCTAGGCTGAGATAGACAAATCTCAAGGCTACATCAAACCATTCAGCATCGTAGCTAGCCCTACGAGGCAGGAGAAGGCTCTCTCCAGTCAAACTCAGTAGATCTTTCAATAGGATGAGCTGACCCAATTAGGAACACTGATATTAGGCTAGTAAAATGATAAGGAGGGTTGATTTAAAGTTTTTTGGGTTTTTGGTGGCAATTGGAGGGAGTGCAATTCAGGGTGCCGGGATTGAGCTCAGTTTTTGCAGGTGGGTCTTTGGGGCAAGGTAGGAGTTTGTGCTGATGCCTTTAGCTGAGATGGGTGATCAAGGAGGAAAGAAGAGAAGCTAAAGAGGGAAAACAATGAATTTGAATCCTCTCTAGACAGTGGAAAACATAAATATTAAACAAAATTGAAAGCTGAGCATGGCATGCATGAATTCAAACTTTATCACTTCTTTTGTTTAATTAGCAACAAGAGAATAAGAGATGGAACACCTAAACACACTTACAATGACAAGTAGGAAACACACCATCAACACAATAATCCACAAGAATCCATAATGAAGTCTGCAAAACCCTGGCCTTCCTTTTCCTCAAATTGCAGAGATACAAGTAAAATATACAATAGAGCTTCTCCCTCTAGAGTCCAACCATGAACATGAGTAAGAGAAGGCATAATATAGAAGGTCTAACTCCTTTCCCCACCTCTAGGGGTCGAGCTCAGCTTCCTAGGAGCTGTTGCAACTAATTCTAAATTAATCACTAGATAATAGGCCAGCACAACAACTTGCCTTTAAAACTTAGGAAACCTATCCATGCATTAAATATTTACCATTTACATCAAAGAAACTTCTAGAAGTGGTCAAGAAGAGTAAAAGTATCTAAGTGCCATGAAATTTACACAAAATTCCATCATTTACATGCCTCAAAAGTCAACCAAGGTGAAAACAGTGTTTTGCTGGCCGAACTGGTCAAAACTGGCAAATTTGCCTGAGTGGTCGCGCCCCGCCCAACTGGTCGCGCACCTAGTTTGAGTGGTCGCGCCCCCTAAAAATGAACCCAACTTGCTTGAAATCACCTTCTTGACCTCTCACTTGTGTTTTGCAAGCTCTCAAATGCATAATGAGGCTATGTAGAAGGAAATTTAGTCTTTATAGGCCCAAATTTGAAAAAATTAAATCACCAAACCCACTTTCTAATGTTTTTTGCTTTGACATTCACTTTAACACTGTTTTAAGTTCACTTTGCCTGAATTTGATCTTTTGAGTGCTTTAACTCCGTTCTCTTTGTAGGTTGACTATCTGATGGACTCTGGCGAGGAAACCAGGGTTATTGCCAGCATTCTGAAGAATTTTGAAAATTTTCCTTATTTTTGCAAATTTCACATGACCTTGGGTTTAAAAACAGGGTTTTTAAATCCAATGTATAAATGAGCTGTAGCTGATGAAAAATATCAATGGAACATATTTACATACCTCCTTCCGGCTTGCTAGGGACTATTAGACCTTTGACTCATGACCTTACAGTGATTTTGACCAAAACTCTAGACCTAAGACTTGGGATTTCAAGACAAAAAAAAAACAAGTGTAACACAAGCTCATTCAAATGATATGACCTGATCCAGCAAAGCCAAGAAGGGAAAAAAGACCATCTCCTCCATCAGTGTTATGGCATGCCTAACGGGATGCAAAACTGATGCTGATGAGACACCTACCTATGCATATGCAAAGAGCTTTTGATCACCGATGGAGGGCTCATGACCGACACTAACACATGGTATGAAAGTTTTTCGCCTGCTTGTATTTATTGTTTAAAGGATTTTCATGCTATGTTCATTGAACGATATAAGGACTCTTATCCATCATTAAATTTAGTTCAAGACTGTTGCAAGCATGCCTATAGTTTTATTGAAAGCCTTGAGAAATATTATGAAGATGATAATTTTATGGATGATGAGATCATGGAGGCGCTGTATGAGAATCCATTTCACCAGCATAAAGAAAACTTAGAGAATTCCCATCAAGATGATCAGGACATTTTGCAGCAGAATCAAGATCAGCAGGCTCAAGATGGTCATATGGCTGAAAATGATGAAAGGGAGAATGACATTTCAGATCTGCCCATAGAAGGCAGCAGCATGCAAGTAAGTCCAGTGCTGATTGTAGATTGTGCTAATGCCCAGCCAGCTACTTCAGAATTAGATTCAAATTGTAATGACCAAGCATACCTTGTGCTGAATCCTGAAAAGGAGGGTTTTGTTGTTGAGACCATAGACAGAGTTTTTCATCCAAATGTTCTCATGCCATTAGAACAGAGGCCGCATGAGGAGGTAATTCAGTCAATTCATGAAGAGAAATACAAGATCTTCGTTCAAGTAAGTGAAAAGGTTTCTCTGGATGAATCTATGGTAGCTGATAGAAATGTTAGTGTTGGGTTTCACGAGACATCTAAAATTTGTTTTCTCATGATTGATGAATGTAATGATAATCCGGCTGTCATATCATTTGAAGATGACCTACCATATTGTTAGACTACAGAAGATCAGAGCATACAGGATTACCTTTCAGATTCTTCATATGTTTCATGTGCTGAAATGCTTTTCCAAGAAGAGATCTGCCCATCCATTTGTTCAGAGTTTTTTGAAGCCCATGAGCATACTTTTACCGAAGCATATGATGAAGGAAGATCATAATTTGAAACAAAGGACACCTTGATCTTTCAGCAGGAGGTGGCAGTGGAAAATCTTCATGTTTTTCACGATCCTCTAGCAAGTTTGTTGCAGCCAGCAGTGAAAATGTTTATTACAGTGTTTTGTTGCAGCCATGGTCAACTATGGTTTTGGATGCTGAGTGATAGGTTTGTACTGTTGACCAGAAGTTCTGATAGGGAGAATCAGTCAAGAAGCCATCTTCTTGATTGGTTGCATTGGCATTTTGATATAGTTTGATGTATATTGTCTTGTAAGAAACACAGGTGGTTGTCATCATGATTTCAAATCCTGATGGATTGCTGCCCTTCAATAAGCTTTGTAAGTTCTTGTTTTCGTTCAGTCAGTCATGACTCATTTTTGAGTCAGTTTTCAGTCATGTTGGTTTCATAATTGTGTCGGCTTGAGTCAGGTTTCATTCAATAAATGAGTCAGAGTCTTGTGTCATTTCCGAAATAATGACTCCATCGCCCAATGGTTGAAAGCACTGGTCTGCTCTCCCAGAGGTCTGAGGTTCTTGGCACCTCCAAGGAGCTACCATCCCCATTGAAGAAAATGTTAGTGTCAGTCTTTCCATCCTTCCTCCAGTGATCAAATATGCTCTTACAAAGTGATTTTGAAGTGTCAAGGTCAAATTTTGTCATTTCAGTGAGTCTTCAAGCAAAATTTGGTCACTAGGAATTAGGTCTAGGGTTTGCTCTTACTCTTTTCAAAGTTTCCCAAATTCCAATCTATGTCACTATTCAGCTTATTCTATCATCATTCATAGGGTTTTCATTATCATCTCAGTGTCTAATGAGTCATTTTACACCTTGTTCATGCTTCAGTTGCACCTAGGTAAGGTCATTTCCCTCTCCTAGGGTTTTGAAGGCATTTCTCTGGACGGTCAAATCATCGGAAAAACTTGTTTCCTAATGTTCATACACCTTCCCCTATCCTTAAAGTACCTTACCAAATGCTTCCCATCACTGAGATTCCCCAAATTCCTCATTTTCGCACAAACCCTAGTTTCTAGCTACAACCTGGCAATTTTTTAGGTTGGGCCTGTATTTTGCCCTTTTGGACCCCTTCCCCTCACTCAATCTCTGAGATTCCACTTTCCCTACTTCCTAACATCCCTCCCTACTTCCAAAAATTTCCCCAAGAATTTAGAATCCCCTTATCCCCTTCATTTCACTTCATTTCAAGAAAATTCCTTGTTTCACACATCGGGATAAGTTTCACTCAAATGGTGTTTCAGAGCAATAAAAGATGAATTTGGCAAACCTGAGAGAGGTTTTTGTCCACAACATGAAAAATAAGAAAAACATCCTTCACTTTTTGCACAGGTGTCATGGTTTTAGAGAAATGTCAAAATTACAATCGCTAGATCCAAGGCGGTTGACCGAGGCACTAAAACGGAGAAAGAGGCCCGATCCCCTCCATATCTTGGCCGAGGCTTCACTCAAGGACCAAGGAACTAAATAGCCTAGCCAAAGCACAAATCCCAAGAAATTTTGAGCATTTTAGGTAAATTTTGGTTTTTTCAGGCAATTTACAAGTTTTCTCCATTAACGGGTCTCACCCCCCTGTGAGACCCTTCATCCCGACAACTTCATTTTGCAAAAACTCAGCATTTCCATATTTACACATGCTCATCAAAGGACTAGAGATTTGGCGAAGTTTCGGGCCTCCAGAAAGTCAAAAAACAAGCAAAAAATGACTTTCTGCCACATTTTTGACACACAGAAAGCAGTCTTGGGAGATTGCAATTTTGGAGGGGAAAATGACCAGTTGGGTTGGAAAGTAGACTCACAGACCTTTCCAACAAGCCTATGCTTGTCCAATTTGGAGACCTAGAAGTGCCCCAAAAATGGTCCCAAAGGCGCGCGACCCGTCAGGCAGAGGCGCGCGACCTGTTAGGCAAATTTCTCCAAATTTCACTGTACAGCTCAGAAAAATGCAGTTTGACCCTGTTTGACTTTTTGGGGTGGATTATTATCCTATGTGATGTAATTAATGTACTTTTATGACAATTTTACTCTTATGTACCTCTTCTAGAATATTCATTCATAAAAAGGTGAAAATTAAATGAATGAATTGGTTTCCTATCTTATAGAGGCAAGTTGTTTTGACTGCCTAGTTTGTAGTGCTAAGTTTAGAAGTGGTTGAAATAGCTCTTAGGATAGTGAGCTCGACCCATGGAGGCAGGGAAAGAGGTTAGATGATCTATATTATGTACTTTCTTTCTCATTTTCATGGTTGGACTCTTGAGGGAGAAGCTATCATTGTATTATTTCACTGTATCTCTGCAATTTTTTGCTAAGGAAGACCAGGGTTTTGCAGTCCTTTTTGGGATTCTTGTGGTTACATGTATTGATGGTGTGTTTCTCTATGTACCTGTAAGTGTGTTATGTGAATCATTTCCTTTCTTTTCCTTCTGCACATTAAGCAAACGAAGTGTCAAAGTAAGAATTCATGACT
Source organism: Pinus taeda (assembly GCA_000404065.3). NCBI lineage: Eukaryota > Viridiplantae > Streptophyta > Pinopsida > Pinales > Pinaceae > Pinus > Pinus taeda. The sequence goes on from APFE030053457.1 coordinate 23,058, forward strand.
GTCATGCTCTGCTTTTAAGTTTGTTTAATTCAATGTTTTCTACTGTTTAAGGAGAATTCAAAGTTATTGTTTTCTCTCCTTAACTCCTCACCTGTCATTCCTAATCATCCACCTCAATCAAGGGCATCAATATTGTCTCCTACCTTGCCCCAAAGAACCCCCTATAGAAACTGTGTCCAATCCTCGCACCCAAAATTGCCATCCCCTCAATTTGCCACCAAAAACCCTAAAAACCCCAAATCAACCCTTTTGATTAGTTTACTAGCCTAAAATCACTGTTACCCTATTGGTGATCTCATCCATTGAAGATTTTACTGAGATTTACCGGAGAGAGCCTTCTCTTGCCTCGTAGGGCTAGCTACGAGGCTAAATGGTTTGATGTTGCCTTGAGGTTTGCCTTTTTCAGCCTGAAGTGAAATTTCAAGCGCTAACATATTGGCAACTCTGCTGGGGAGAACAAACTTGTTTGTGGATTGATGTGTTTGTTTCATAAGTCTTAGATGGAGCCTAAAGATATGCCAGGTAGCTTTCGAACTGCTTTTGCTTTGCATAAGCGCAAGTAGATAAACGCTGCTTCAGTCAATCTCCGTGAGCTTGTGAATACAGCACTTCGATTGCATTTTACCCCAGTTCATTTGTAAACTCTGAACTTTTCATGATAAGTTGAGAGTTTTCACAGGCTGAAATCATTCACCTGGCGACTCCTTTCATGAAGAATCCGGTGACCTGTGCTTCATGGTGACTTCACTGCAGAGAGATCAGTAGCTTTGAGCTTTTCAAGATGGACCAAATCACAAGAAGATATGCTCCCTTGAGCCGAGATCACATCCCTGG